>MU226536.1:156331-174825 GCA_018584345.1 Thuja plicata
CCTGATAGTAGAGGAAGCCGACCTTCTCCGGAGATTCAACCTCGTAGTTCAAGTCCCACAGCTTGGAGGTTGATTCCATGTTTCACTAGGTTGCTATTAGAGAAGCTTTCAGCAAGGGTGCAAACCTCAGTGACAACATCTCCCATGCATATTCTAATTCATATCCCATGTCAAGAGAATGAAACAAAGCATGAAGTAATTGTTAGTAATAATTGAGAGGGGGGTGAATCAGTGGCCTCAAAAATATTCCAATAATCAACCCAAAAACTTAGTACCACAATATTAAGCCTCTAGTTATCTTTAGTCCTATAAGATGAATGCCTTCAAATACTATTATCAAATTACTACTTCTCAGAATGTTTTTTTAAACCTTATACTGTATGTTTACCGAATAGCAGTCTGTTAATTTACTGAAAGACAGTAAATTATCTAGAGTATACCGATCAATCTAGTTAAGCTATGTGTAATGCAAAACACTAAAGTAATGACTCATAAACACATTGACACATGGATTTTTAACGTGGAAACCTTGTTAAGGGAAAAAAACACTTGGGACCGGTAACCCAAAATTTTCACTCTTCTGAAGTGAGCTCGGTGAAGAGCCAACCCTGTTAAAGGTTACAAACACACTGTTAGGTGTGACCTGTTAGAGGATTTAAAAGTTTAGTATGTCACTTGATATCAAGCATCTCTATGCTACCTTCCTTGATCAAACACTCACTTGGCCTGTCAATAGGTATCTGGCATCTCATGCTATCTTCATGATCAAAATTTCTGATACTCCTTGGGATGTATCTCAAAATAGAAAGGATCTTTAAATCCTGATCGGTTAAGAGACTTTCTGAATCAATGGTTAAACTAAAATAGTATGATTTGTTCACATATACAACTTATACTTGCTGATTTTTAGATCTATTGTAATCTCATAAAACTAATCTAATCAATATATCCCTTTTTATACCTTTGCTCCACTTTGAATCTGCTCAGTGATGTTGTGCTCTATTGCTTGGTGTCCGCAGAAAACTTTAGCTCTTTCCTCAGCTTGATTGATCAGGACTGTATGAAGTTGCTCTTCATCAATTTCTCTTCAGCATCCTCTTTTCATTCATTCACCCCCTCTTATTCATAATGAATTAAGTTGTCTCTTTATAGACATAATATCACCGTTGTTAGGTTCTTGATTTTCTTGATCTTGGCATGATCCAAAATTATTGCCTTTTAGATTTAAATCAAAACTCTTGTTTTATCTCGCAGAGATCTTCTTGCCAACTGGACAAAACAACTTTAAATCCTTTACTTATCTCTGGTTTTATGTTGTCGACGAAAACAAAGATAACTACCAGTTAAGTCAATATTTAGCTCTGCCAGCTAGATATTTTGTCATTTCTGAACTCAAGTTAATTTTAGTGTTTAACTCTTTGATAGCTTCGGTCAACACTCCAGTTCTCCTTGGGCTTCTCTGTCGGTTTACACTATGTTTCTGGCCATCAGTTATGCTTTTGATTCTTCTTGTCGGTGTTCTTTCTTAGGCATCACTGTGACTTGACTTTCGATGGTTTTTGTTCATCGGGTTCCACTGACCATCGATGTTTGAAGTCACATTGTGAATTCTTGTCTTTTCTGCATTACTGAAAGAATAATCTTTATCTATCTAATTCTCTGAAGTCTTTGACACTTTGATTATAACCGATTAGATTATATCAATTTGACATCAATGACAATACAATCCATTAACTGATTTAATGTCTTGCATTATCCTTCTGCATTTCAATGATCAACTTAACATCTTCAAACACTCAATCAGTTACATGTCATCAATCTCTCCCTTTGGCATTGATGGCAACATACTACATTATCATACTATACTATTACTAATATAATATAAAATATAACAGTTTCATCAAGCTTTCCTATTGTAACTATTACAAATGTATGGCTTTCGGTAAGCTCAAAATAGCTTAGATTTGTTTCATGCAGAATGGTTGTTTTCATTCTTCAATCCCTTCACTGGATAGATGTAGCATCTAATGTCTCTATTTTGATATGTGCTCTGCCTTGACTGTTCCTCTTCTTGATAATCTCTTTTTCCTTTGACAACAATTACTCTCTTTGTCTAAACTTTCTCCCTTTGTTACTTCTCTCCCTTAGATGGATATTTCATATGTAATCAATTTAATTCCCTTTGAATACTGATTAACTCTTTCTTTTTTTATTTTCAGAAACTTCACCTTTATGGATAATGATATAATCTTTTATGATCAATGAGATAATCTCTCCCTTTTTTATTCAATGAGATAATCTCTCCCTTTATCATATATCTCATTTTATGAAGATAATCTCTCCCTTTATCATATCTCTCCCTTTATGATAATGAAATAATCTCTCCCTGATGATAATGAGATAATCTCTCCTTTTGACAACAATGCCAAACAAAAACACTTCTCCTTATTTTTATCATCTTCCATTCTTTACATAATATATTCCTTGAATTTCCCTATCCATCAACAGTACAATGTCTCTGGTTTTTGGTGCAGATTTGTACCTTGCTATGTAAAAATGTATCCATTATTGTCCATCTCATTGTTTGCATCAACATGACTGATCTTCAAATGAGGTATAGACTGATGCAATCTCCTAGTCAGCTTACTGACTGATAGACAAGGGTTGGACCCCTAGTCTTTGTCTCAGGTACTCAAATATATCCTTCGGTAATGGCTTGGTGAATATATCAGCTAGTTGTTTCTTTGATTAAACATATTCGAGCATCACCTCCTTTGCTTGCACTTGTTCTCTCAGATAGTGATACTTGATAGCAATATGCTTAGTCTTAGGATGCATGACTGGATTTATAGAAATGTTTATTACACTAGTAATATCACAATAGATAATTACTGGTTCAAGAATCTTCATATTCATACCTTCCAGCAATTGTTTAATCCATGCAATATTGAAGAAAACTGTAGCAGCATCCACATACTCTACTTCTGTAGTAGATTGAGAGATGCATCCTTGCTTCTTGCTGATCCATGTGACAAGTCTGTCACCCATGAAGAATTCTCCTCCAGTTGTGCTCTTTCGGTCATCAATGTTTCTAGCCCAATCAACATTTGTGTAGACTTGTAGCTCAAATTTTCCTTCTCTTTTATACCATAATCCATAGTCCTCGATGCTCTTCAGATATCTCAGAATTCTGTTGACAACAATCATGTGCGAGTCTTTGGGATTAGCAAATAATCTTGCAACTATTCCAACTGCATGTGCTATATCTAGTCTAGTGTGAACAACATACATCAGTTTGCCAATCATCGATCTATATAAGGTCTGATTTACCTCATTGGATTTGTCCTCTTTTTTCAGCTTACATCCGGTAGCCATAGGTGTTTCGACTGGTTTGGAATCTTCCACCTTGAATATCTTCAGTACTTCCTTGATGTATTTGGACTGAGTGATGTATATGCCCGCATCTTGTTGAAGAATCTACAGACCAAGAAAGAATTTGATCTCCCCAAACATAGACATTTCAAATTCCTTGCTCATTTCATTAGCAAAGGGTTTGCATAACAATTCATTTCCCCCAAAAATGATATCATCAACAAAAATTTCAGCAATCATAATATTACCATCGATATCTTCTTTTAAGTACAGATTGCTATTTTCACTTGTTTTAACAAATTTTATGCTAATGAGATATGAGTGAAGTCTTTCATACCAGGCTCTAGGTGCTTTTTTTAATCCATACAAGGCCTTATGTAGTCTACATACCATGTTTTTCTTGTCTGGATCAACAAACCCTTCTAGTTGTTCAATCTACACCTCTTCTTCCAGTATTCCATTTAGGAATGTAGATTTGACATCGATTTGGTATACTTTGAATCCTTTAAATGCAACATAAGCAAGTAAGATTCTAAATCCTTCTAGTCTAGCAATGGGTGCAAAGGTTTCTCCATAGTCAATACCTTCTTCTTGTGCATATCCCTTGCATACTAACCTTGCTTTGTTTCTTGTGACCTCTCCATTCTCATTCAGCTTGTTTCTAAATATCCATTTGGTACCGATGACATTCTTGTCATCTGGTCTCAGTACTAGTGTCCATGTACTATTATTCTCAATTTTTTCTATTTCTTCATTCATAGAACTGACCCATTCTTCATTCTCAAGTGCATTGTTAATAGATTTAGGCTCAAAATCACAAAGTAAACATCTGGTGTTTAGTGACTTCTTATTCTTGTTCCAGCCTTCTTGTCTCTTATGATTTGATTCTGTGGATGATGTCTTCTGACATACTTGGCAAGTTTTAGTTCAACCCCGTGTTCATCATTCTGATCATCTTCTTGACCTTCATTCTCATCTCCATTATTTAGAACATCATCTTGAGGATTTTCCTGATTTTCAGTAATTACAACCTGATGCTTGGGTGCAATGATCTATTGCTCGGGAGTGATACATTGTTTCTTAGGTAGAGTGTTAGGTTTTTTATAAACAAACCTGTTGTAGTCCTCTAGTTCCTTTTTCTTTCCTTATCATTCTTTTCTGCAAATTCATCTATTTTCACATTTGTACTTTAAATGATTTTGTTAGATGACTTGTTAAGACATTTATAAGCCTTGCTTGGTTGAGTACCCTAGAAAGATACCTTCATCACTTTTGGAGTCAAGTTTTCTATTTCTATCATCCTTCAAAATATAACATTGACTACCAAAGATTCTGAAGTAACTTACATTGGGTGTATGACCATACCAAAGCTCATAGGGTGTCTTCTTTGTGTCCTTCAATTATACTCAGTTTAGTGTGTAGACAACAGTACTCACAGCTTCCCTCCAGAAATTTTGAATGATGTTTTTCTCAATCATTAATATTCTTGCACAGTCAATAATTGATCTATTTCTCCTTTCAATAATTCCATTTTGTTGTGGTGTTCTTAGTGCAGAAATCTGTCTTTTAATTCCATGCTCATTGCAATAGTTAGTGAATTCTTTTGAAGTAAATTCCCCTCCTCTATCTGACCTTAAGCATTTCAATTTATTTTCACTTTGTTTTTCTACCATTGCTTTATACCATTTAAACATCTTAAATGCTTATGATTTATCTTTTAAGAACATGACCGTCATCATTCTAGAATAATCATCAAAAAAGAGAATAAAATACCTATCTCCATAGAAGCTCTTTGTCCTCATGAGTCCACATAGATATGTATGGACTAATTCTAGAATTTCATTGGATGCATGGGTTTTACTTTTGAAACTAAACTTTGTCATCTTACCTTTTTGACAAATCTTACACATGATATGCTTGGGCTTAGTCATGCTCGGTAAGCCTCTGACATTCCTTTTGTTGTTTATCTTTATCATGTTGTCAAAGTTCACATGAAACAATCTTTTGTGCCAGAACCATATGTCTTTGTTTCTAGCCATTAAACAAGTGGTGTTAGTGTCATCAAGATAGAAAATGTTACCTTTTGTCTGCTCACCGGTACCAATCAATCTTCTTGATTCATAATAGATCTTTGCCTTCTTATTTTCAAATGCTACTTTGTGACCTAAATTGTTCAACTATGAAACACTTAACAGATTATAATTTAGTCCTTTTACCCAGTAACCATTTTCACATTTTATCAGGTTATTTAACATTATGGTTCTTTTACCTTCAACTGGACAAGGTGTATCATTTCCCATTCTCACTAAACCACCATTATAGTATTCAAAAGTCTCAAACTTTTGTTTATCACCGGTCATATGGTGAGTGCAGCCACTATCTATGATCCAGACATCATTTTTACTAACTTTAGATATGAGTACAGTTTCTACATAACTTTCTTCTTCTTCATCTGAATCATCCTTCATGGCTACAAATACCATCTCAATGTCTTCTTCTGATTCGGTGTCAGTGTCATCAGTTAGATAACAAGATTTCTTCCCTTTGTCCTTGTAGTCTTGGGTATCTCTTTTTTTAGATTGTTGGTTGCTTTGGTAATCTCTATTATCACCTCTATCAAACTTCTTCTCATATGATATGTCATTTCCTCTATCATCTTTTCTATTGTTTGGACATCTTGTATCAAAGTGTCCAACCTTTTTACAATTGAAACATACAAGTGGTAATTTACCTTTGTATCTACCTTTGCCTCTCTGCAATCTTCTGACCATAAGTGCTCTAATCTCATCAAGTCCTTAATCTTCATTATCACTGTCACTATCATTTCTAACAGCATATTTATGACTTGACTTACTTATCTTTAAAGAATATTTGAATGCAAATTCTATAGATGGTAAGACACTATTGTCAAAGTTATTCATCTCAAATGAAATTAGTCTACCAATTAGACTATCTAGAGCAACTATATTGTTTGCAACCGCTCTCATTTCTTGAATAGTAGAAACTCTAATAGCATACACAAGAATTAAGGTTCTTAAGATTTTACTTACCACTATCTCCTCTTCAAGTACACCTCCAACTCCTTGGATAACATTTACTACCTCTTTGATTTTGTAGCTACACTGAGTGATATTTTACCCTTCTTTCATCCTTAGGTCATCAAACCTCCCTCTTAGGCTTTCTATCTTTTCTCTTAGTATATTGGCATCTCCTCCATGTACCAGCTTCAACTTATCCCACATTTTCTTTGCAAAGGTGCAGGTTTTGACATCTTCAAACTCAGCATCAGAGAGTGATGATGCAAGTTCTATCATCATGCAATTATGCTCATTCTTTACTCTTAATTGCTCAAAAGTGTGAGGTCCTATAGGAAACACATATTTAGTATCTAAGTATTAAACAATATCATTTCCAATACCTGATAGCTGGAGTCTTATTCTACTTTGTCATGATGCAAAGTTGTCTTTATTCAACTTGGGTACATCTCGTCTATTCATCTTGTGATTTTTAGCTTGAGTTGTTAAATTCCCTTTCTAAGCACACAAGCTTTGATACCAATTGTTAGTAATAACTAAGAGGGGGGAGGGTGAATCAGTGGCCTCAAAAATATTCCAATAATCAACCCAAAAATTTAGTACCACAATATTAAGCCTCTAGTTATCTTCAGTCCTATAAGATGAATGCCCACAAATACTATTATCAAATTACTACTGCTCGGAATGCTTTGTTAAACCTTACACTGTATGTTTACTGAATAGAAATCTATTAATTTACCGAAAGACAGTAAATTATCTAGAGTATACCGATCAATCCAGTTAAGCTATGTGTAATGCAAAAGACTAAAGTAATGACTCATAAACACATTGACACATGGATTTTTAACGTGGAAACCCTATTAAGGGAAAAAACCACTTGGGACCGGTAACCCAAACTTTTCACTCTTCTAAAGTGATCTCGGTGAAGAGCCAACCCTGTTAAAGGTTGCAAACACACTGTTAGGTGTGACCTTGTTAGAGGATTTAAAAGTTTAATCTGTCACTTGATATCAATCATCTCTATGCTACCTTTCTTGATCAAACACTCACTTGGCCTATCAATAGGTATATGGCATCTCATGCTATCTACATGAACAAACTTTTTGATAATCCTTGGGATGTATCTCAATATAGAACGGATCTTTAAATCCCGCTCGGTTAAGAGACTTTCTGAATAAATGGTTAAACTGAAACAATATGATCTGTTCACATATACAACTTATACTTGCAGATTTTCAAATCTATTGTAATCTCATAAAAATAATTTGATCAGTATATCCCTTTTTATACCTTTGCTCCACTTTGATTCTGCTCAGTGATGTTGTGCTCTGTTGCTCGGTGTCTACAGAAAACTTTAGCTCTTTCCTCAGCTTGATTGATCAGGACTGTATGAAGTTGCTCTTTATCAGTTTCTCTTCAACATCCTCTTTTCATTTATTCACCCCCTCTTATTCATAATGAATTAAGTTGTCTCTTTATAGATATGATATCACCGTTGTTAGGCTCTTAATTTTCTTGATCTTGGTGTGATCTACAAATCTCACCAATTAGATTTAAAGAAAAACTCTTGTTTTATCTCGCAGAGATCTTCTTGCCAACTGGACAAAACAACTTTAAATCCTTTACTTATCTCTAGCTTTATCTTGTCGATGAAAACAAAGATAACTACCAGTTAAGTTCATATTTAGCTCTACTAGCTGTATGCACCCTAAAATGGTCGCCTAGACTATGGGCTCCCATTCTTCAATTTATCAAATGACATAACCAATTTATCAAATTCCTGAATCAATGCTTTGTAACATTTTAATTTAAATCAATTTCCTTGGTCAAATCATAATTAATTCAATTATTTTAATATTTCTTAAGGTTTGATCATTTCATCAATTATCTTATTTAATCAAAAGAAAACATTCATTTTTATTAAATAAAATAATCTTATTTAATTAAAATCTCTCTTAATTAAATAATCTTATCTTATTTAATTAAAATCTCCCTTTTAAGTAAATATAATAATCTTATTTAATTAAAAGAAAATCCCTCTTTTAATTAAATAAAACCCACACTTAAATCCCACTTTGTGTTGAAAAAGGAAATAAATTAAATAAAAATAAATAAAGCTCCTTTTTCTTCACACATATTCCTAAGTGGTGGGCTTTTTGCCTCTTAATCATAGCCTTTGATTTTGTCTTTTGAAGATATAAGCACATGGATCAACCAAGATTCAATCTCCACCATTGCTCATTTCTTTTTGCCTCTTAATCTCTACCGTCCATTGCCCTTTAAAAGGAAACCTCTCCTTCTCATTTTGAGGGGACACTTTTATGCTGCAGGTTCGGAGAGCAATTTTGGAGGAGAATTTGAGCACTTAAGCTTGGATATTGCAACTTCTCTCTTCTTTTCTTCTTCTCTCATGCCCCCATGAAAATCCATTTAGATTAATTTTGCACTTGCATATTAGATTAGATTCATGTTTCCTTTCATAGATTAATCTTGCATTTGTATTTCCTTGCATAGATTAATCTTGCATTTGTATTTCCTTTCATAGAATAATCTTGCATTGTTATCATATAGAATAGCTTTCATTTGCATGCATACTTGATGATCATGGAGATTAGCATCTTGATTTTCCTCTTTGAATCTCTTGTTTTATGGTGTACTTGCATGGGCACAAACTAGGTCAATCTAAGGGCCTCCATTACAAACCCTTGCACTCCATGAATAGGGAGCTATGAGTCACCATTTGAGACCTCATTCTTGAGCAATCTTAGATATAATGACTCGTAGAAGTGTGACACATTTTTAGTACACTTTTTTGGCACCCACCGTGGGGCAAACCTTGTCTCATTTTTCTTTTTTTCCTTGCAAATCTATTTTTTTGTCTGTACGGCTCTGTGACAAAATTCCACGCGATGTTTTGTTGAAAATGGCACAAATTTTTGCCATTTTGTGCAAAAATTTGCGCGATCCATGGAGTTTCATCACGTGGCCTGTGAAAAATTTTCGTGCGAAATTGTGCATCAGACAAAGATCTATTTTTAACTGGTGCTATTTTTCTGTCTTTGTTTTTCTGAATATTTGTGTGAATTTTTGCGGTTCTGTGCAAATCTTTGCGTGATACTGTGTATTTCTTCGAGCGGCCCGTGCTGAATCTTCGTGCAAGATCTGACACAAGAGATCTATTATTTATTGTTATTTTTTTATATCTCTATTTTTTGCTAACCACTGACATTTGTTGTTTAATATTTGCTGTGGTTTTTTGATTTGATTGTGGGGATACTTTGGACTTGCGTGGATAAACAACAAAACACTTATGTTGCTTTGGATCTGAGGTATTTTGTTGCATCTCTATAAAATTTGGATTTTGGAAATAAAAATGAACCTCTCATGTGTTTAGCTTGAGTGTTTCTTTGTTTCACAGGTCACATTTCCAATTTTTTCTCTAAAGAATGAACCTAGATTTGCTTTCTTGCATATATGTTTCACATAGTAATTAGGCCCTATGAACACTATTTGTGGCGATCTTGAGAGAGTGGGATTCATTCACTTTTCTTACATGTGAATCTCTTCTTGATGATAGATCCCCTTATAGGTAGGGAAGGATTTGTCATTATCTCATGGTCCCACTTGGTTTGGTCTTCAACTTTTGACGGTACTTTCTCTCTTGAGATTGGTGGTCATTGTTGTTGATATACAAACCTTGGGTGAGGTGATTTCAAATTAGTGGGTCGATTAATCTTTCTTGCTATGTTTAGGTGAGGTGAAGAGGCTAGAGGATTATGCTCTTTTCCCTTTTGGGAGAATCAGAAACTTGGAACCCTTGAATCTGAACCAAGTCCCCATGTGGTTCATATTGTGAGTCTTCCTTGTTAGAGAGGGTTAATCATAGTGGATATTCCCTTTATTAGGTAAACCATGTGGACAGAACCTCAAGCGGTAATAGTCATTTTTGCCATGGTAGCAATAACCGCTATACAAATGTCCTTATGGAAGAAATCTCCACAGGTGTGGTTTCTTGTTGGGTTGTCAGATCTCCTTAGCAGCTTCTGATTGATTAAATTATCAGACTGTGTCAAAACCTCGGTGTGCCAGGATTGGATTTCACCCACCTGAGATTGAAAAATTTGCAGAGTTGACCATTACTACAAACCATAGTGTAACCAATTTTTTTTTTCTAGGACTATGTGCGTGATTGAAAAATATTTTGAGAACATACACAAGTAGAATCTTTAGGGAGTAGAATACAACAACACTATTCTTGTTCATGTGCAAGGTTGCTTTGTCCCTTGCTCAT
This sequence comes from Thuja plicata, assembly GCA_018584345.1. Taxonomy (NCBI): domain Eukaryota; kingdom Viridiplantae; phylum Streptophyta; class Pinopsida; order Cupressales; family Cupressaceae; genus Thuja; species Thuja plicata. The sequence continues at coordinate 167,030 of MU226536.1, forward strand.
TGTTTGAAGACATTTGCTTGCTTGGAATCCTTAATTGTTGTCTTACATGCCTAATTCATGATAAAATCTATTAATGCATCTAGTTGGTCAATTAAAATGAACAAAAACTGAGTTCTGTTTCCTTCCCTCGCACGAGAAAACTGTTTCTTCGCGTAGCTCTGTGTGTTTCTTCGAGCGCTACTGTGTGAATCATCACATGATATTCTGCTAGTATACTATCTTTTTGGGTTATTCTGTCACACTGATCCAGTTTCCTTCACGCCAGACTGCATATTATCTTCTATTTCTATATGCTATCATCTGCCAACTTGCTTGATTGTTAACCCATCATTTTTTGTTTTCCCTGGTTGATCCAGATCAGATTAAGTCACTTACCCCACTGTTAGAAGCTTGTTTACACTTTGGATTCTTGTGTTTTGACCTCTTAAAATAGTAACCTTTTATTTCACAAGTGACCTTAGTTGGAGTTGGTGAGCTAGAAACCGTCCTTGTTGAGAAGATAAACCTTTAGATTCTTTGATAACACACTTGGAGAGTTTTGGTAGTCTCTTATCCATTTAATTTCATACCAATTCAACTTCAATCAATATAAGTTGGATAAATAATCCTCCTGATCCATTTGAGTTAGGGTATTCACCCATTTATTGGGCACCTCTGTGGTAGGGTTGATTTATACCTCTTGCAAAATTCTATCTTATCACCTCTCTTTTGGAAAAGTGAATGCCTTTACTATCCTAGTTTGGTACCAACATTTCTTAGGGTCATCCTATCAGATAGTACCTTTTCTTTCATGCAAGATATCAAGTAGATCAAGGAAAATGACCTCAAGTAGTCTTTAACCAAATACCCTTAGTTCAAACTCACCAAAAATGTAAGGGAAAAGAACCCGTATTTGATCAATCACTTAGGAACAACTCAGAAGTTTGGTTTGATTCCAAGAGTCACCTTAGTGAGTTGGTTACACACTTAGCATCTTCTCACTTGGATATGGATATGAGTTACATAATCACTCAATGATAGAGGGAAGATATGGATAAACACCTTGATTACATATTTGCAAAACATAGAGATACCATTTCGTTTGGCGGTTCCTCTCGTGATAGTCAACCAACTTCACCCCTTATCTCAACTAGATATCTAAATGCACAAAAAGGGCTGAGAGAGGTAAGAGGCAAGCCTATCAAGATGAGAAATCACAACATGAGAACCAAAAGGATGAACTTTATGACACTTATGTAAATACAACCTATACCAACAGCTTGTTTAGAAATTCAAGACCAAGTTCACCGCTCAAAACATCTTCAAGATACACAAGTAAAAGACTTAAGAGAATTGAGTGTGAAAAGAAATCCTTCCTAGATGAACAATCTGAAAAGGAAGAGAAATTTAGACTCCTAGAGTTGGAGAGATAAACTTTGGTGGAAATGGAAAAGAAAGCCTTCCAAGAGGAGCAAGATAGACTCTTGGCTCAGCAACTCAATGACCAATTCAACAACATGTGTGTTAGTGGTGGAAAGAACTCTCCTCCATCCACTCCTCCTAAGACTCCATGAAGTGGAAGACATTCAAGAATTCCATCACAATCTCCTAGCCCTAGAGGAAGAAGGGCTTCAAGACATGATTATTATAGGAGACGAACACCTCCGAGGAACTCAAGACAACCTTCACAACGTGCTCATCATGGTTCACAATATGGGGGTAGTAGCTCGAGTTTTGACCTCACCTCCCAAGATTTTATGAAAATGAAACAAGAACCACTTTTCCAATAGTATGTGGAGAAATATTTAGAGCAAAACAAAGATAAGTTCCTAGAGAGTTTAATCAACAAGGGTGCTAGAGTCCCCTACAACTTTGATGTGGACAAAAAGATTAAGAAGCAAGGTCCATCTCAAGAAGAGGAGATCAAACAAATTAAGAACATGATGAAAAAGATGTTAGCACCCAAGAATTCATTCTCACTTGATTCAATTTGTCCTAATCATTTTGACAAAAGTGTTAACATGAAAGATTTCCCTAGAAAGATTGAGATCCCTTAATGTGACAAATATGATGGGAATGGAGATCTACATGATCACGTGCGCCAGTTTTATACCACAAGTTTTGAGCTCCATCAAGATGAATCATACCTCATGAGGTTGTTCCCAAGGAGTCTTAAAGGTCAAGCGATGGAATGGTTCACAAACATAACTCCTCCTGTTAAGACTTTCAAAGAGCTTGTCCATAGATTTGTTCAACACTTTGCATACAACCTTTCAAGATCTATCGCCATGTTGGACTTATGCAACTTAAAGCAAAATCAAGGGGAATCCTTTATTACTTTCTTGCAAAGGTGGAGATGACAATGCTCTCGCTACTTTAGAACCATTCCTAAAAATGAAAAGATTGACATCCTTGTTAGCAACTTGGTTCCTGAAATGTGGTATGAAGTTAGGAAGATGGTTTTTGATTCCTTTGACACCATGGTTGAAACTGCATGTAGGATTGAGGATGTTTTGAAAGAATAAGGAATTTTGATCAAACATGGAAACAATAACAACAATGGTCAAAATAACAACAACCTTAACAAGGATAAAGGGAAGAACCCACCTTGGAATAGGAACAAACAAGTGGTCAATGATGGAGTTGTGGACTCCTCTCAACCCAAAGATCAAGCTGTGCTCCACTTGTCTAGTGTTGTTCAAGCCATGAAACTCAACGCATCTAATCAACAAGAGAGCAAGCCACGATACCAAGATAGGCCTAAGAAAGAAAGATGTCAATTTTCAAAGCTTGGTGACTCATATGAGGATGTCTTGAAAATGCTCATTGCTAACAACCTTGCACATCCTCAAGATCCCACGAAACATTATATACCTAATGTTAAGCCACATTGGTAGGATGAGAAGGCCTTTTGCAAGTTTCACAATGGTATTGGACATGACATTGAAAACTGCTACAAACTCAAGCATCTTATTCAAGATCTCATTGAGAGTGACAAACTTAAGATAGATGGATTGAACACTAGTGTCGATCATAAGGCATTCAAATAACCGTTGCCCAAGTATGAGAAGGGGGAAACCTCTAAAGCTAAGAATGGCAAAGCTGAGATCAATTACACCTACATAGATGCAGAGAATACTATCAACATGCTTGAATTTGTAGAAGAAAAATGTCAATATGATGAGGGGTAAAGATCCCTATGGTTATGATCTAGACATGGACTCTCCACCTATCTTCGATGAAAAACCCGTTGTGGTGCTAAGGGGTCCTAACTCTAGATTTTCATCATGAGCTCTCAATGTTGTCACACAAAGTCAAGGTCCTGTTGTCATTAGAGGACCCAATTCAAGCCAATCAAGTAAACCTAAGCAAGTGACATCCAAGAATGTCACCTCAAAACCAACAGTTAATCCCAAGTTAAGCTATAGTATTGTTGATCAGTTGCAAAGAACCCCAGCTCAGATTTTGATCTTTGAGCTCTTAGAGTTGTCCCTAAGACACAAGCAAGTCCTTAAGGATGCTTTGTGCATGACAAACATCCCCAAAAACTTATATGTCAATCAATTCTAGAACATGGTTAACCACATTGCTAGCCCTCATTACCTTACCTTTTCAGAGGATGATGATAAAGCTTTGAGCCACCCACACAATCTTGCTCTTCATGTTGAGGTCATGATCCACAGAACCAATGTTAGGCGCGTGTTGATAGATGGGGGTGTTGGGATTAATATCTATTCCTTTAGTCTTTTGAAAGAGTTGGGCTATTCTGAAAAAGTCATAGATACTAGGAAAAGGATCACCATCAAAGCCTATGATGAGGTAGAAAGAAGTTCCAAGGGGTTGGACGTCCTTCCTATTAGGATTGGCCCAGTTGAAAAAGATATTTTATTTCAAATAGTTGATGTTGGTCCCCTTGCATATAATATCTTACTTGGTAGACCGTGGATTCATGATATGCAAGCGGTGCCATCTACCTATCATCAGTGTGTTAAGTTACCCTATAGTAGAATAGATATTTGTATACCTAGGGATGACACTTTATCTGTTAACTCAATTTTAGCAGGAACTCATGTTCCCCTCAACAGAGAAGCAGAAGACTTTGATGCGACCTTAGCTAAATGTAAAGACAAACTAAAGTTAGTACACCTTGGCATGGGGGGGTATTAACTCAACTCCCTCACAACATTACCAGTTTCACCTTGGTCTTATGGCAAACCTTCACAAGAAAAGAGACCTTCCTCTTCAGCTATGACTTTATTTAGCACATTTGTAGAGTCCTCGGTGCCTATTCAAGATGAGAAAGAAGAGACATTTGTTAGAGACTGGATCTATAGAGAAGAGAAATATATGCACGGTGAGAACTTCTCTCCCTCTCCTAAGGCTTAAAAATGAGGGTATACTTTTGTCAGAAAGATGGGCTATCCCAAACATGGCCCTCTTAATCATAGATTGGATGCTAGAGCCGAACCTCTTGATCATGCTCTTTTTGGATGCAAGTCGAAGAAGCCGATTGGCCTAGGCTTTGCGAATCACAACAAGCACACTACTCCTATCATTGATAAGTTGGATAGTGAAGATGAACTAGAATACATAACTAATTTGACAAATCAACAAGACATGTGTGACAATTGGGTTCCTTCCACTAATCTCCTTTGGGGAGATTTAGATATTCTGGTCACTCATGCGTCAGTTGCAACTTTAGAACAAGATGAATCAGATGTAGAAGATCCTTTCAGAGAACATAAACAAAAGAATATTGTTCATTTAATGGAAAGAGGAGGTACTACCCTTGATGACACTAGACCTTTCACATCAAGATGTCCCAAACCTTCATGGTGTAAGCATCCTAGTCGTAGTTCAAACACAAGTTCATATGAGTATGAATGGGACTCCTTCTCAGAGTCTTCCATAGTTGATAGAGATATTGATGTTATCCACACTTATAGTTCTCAACCCGAGATAGCCAACAAGTCACATGTAAGATTAGAGGATTTGAACCCACATGTTGCCTTAGTGGATGATTCTTCGCTTGTTAGGACGAATCCCGATTTGGGTAGCTTAGAAGGATACTTGACGAACTCTGACTCTTTGGTCACCAACGATAATATCATTCACATTTATAACCTTGAACCAGTCATTGACTTGACTCTTGTTCATCCTAATCTCATTGATTGGTCCCAATGCTATCAAGAACCTAAGCTCTTAACATTTCAAAATGATTATGAGATATCATGTTACCTAAATGCCATTGAACCCGTAGTCTCTTCCATCAATGAACCGACTACTAGCATGACAAAGCCAGACATGAAGTACCTTAGTGAAAAAATAAAAAGAAAAGAAAATCAAAAGAATAGGAGTTCTGATGGAAAAAACCATTGTGTGGTAGTGTCAGAACCAAAATAAGTAAAAGAGGTGCCTAAGGATGAGGTAATTGATCGTCTCCCTAGCTACTTTCAAGATAGATCTTCAGTGCTTATTGAACCAACACAAGTAGTCAATTTGGGTACAGATGAGGCTCCACAGATAGTACACTTGGCTAAGTCCTTATCACCATAACAAAAATAAGCTTACACTAAGTTCTTACAGAAAAAGAAGATCAACTTTGTGTGGACTTACTCAGATATGCTAGGGTTGGACATTAATCTTATCATGCATCACTTGTCCATAGCTCCGGGTGTCAAACCAGTTAAACAAAAATTGAGAAAGATGCATCCTCACATAGCTCTCCTAGTCAAATTAGAATTGGAGAAAATTCTTGGTACAAGATTCATAAGAGCTATCGCCTATGCTGAATGGATATCAAACATTTTACCAGTTTCCAAACATGACAAATCCATTCGAGTTTGTACAGATTTTAGAGATGTCAATAGAGCATGCCAAAGGATGATTTTCCACTTCCCAATATAGAAATTATAGTGGATATGACTGTGGATTATTAAATTTATTCCTTGATGGATGGTTTTTCTGGGTACAATCATATTAAGATGGCTCCTGAAGATCAAGAAAAGACTGCATTCACTTGTGCATGGGGTACCTATTGTTGGAACTGTTGGTGCTATTTCTTACTTAAGTAGTGCCATATAATTTTCTTAGGGTCTCTTGTCATTAATAATGTCTAGGGCTTTGAAATCAAGTTTCAGAGTGTCCTTATGCCTCTACAAAGTTCCTCAAAACCTTAACCTAATTGAAAATGGTTAAAAATGACTAAAAAAACCCTAAATGCCTCGGCCGGTTATATTTTTGTGTTACTTTTTCGGTCATTTAAGTCATGCTAAGTCATGTGTCCATGCTGAATGGGTTACTTTTTGCCAAAAGATTGTATCATCCTAACCACTTTAATAATTCCTAAGTCCCGCTATGTAAAGCTCCTTTTACGTCATCACCCTATGTATCGAGCAAGTCAGAAAAAATCAGATGGCGTGCTTAATTGCTTAAAAGCAAGATGCACGACATCTAGCAATTAAGTGATTAAGCGAAAGCAACACGTGTCCTTGGTGGGGCTGAGCATGTTGAGAGAGTCCTCAGTTAAAAGGTGAGCAACTATGAAAAGATCGGACAGCGTGCTTAATCGCTTAAAAGAAAGATGCATGACATCTAGCGGTTAAGCGATTAAGCAGAAGTGACACATGTCCTTGGTGGGGCCGAGCAGTTGTAAAGGTGTTTTGTTAACTAGTGCACAAGTTTGAAAAGATCGAATGGCCCACTTAATCACTTAAAAGAGAAGTGCACGAAATCTAACGGGTAAGCAATTAAGTGAAGGTGACACCTGTCCAAGGAAGAATGTGGGTCCATTCACAGACGAGTTGATAGGTGTTAAAGCCCAGAAAGATTTGACAGTTGGCTTAATCGCTTGTACTCAAGATGCTTGACATCTAACAAGTAAGCGATTAAGCGGTGATGACATCTGGCAATTGGTGGGCCCAGGCATTCAAAGCTGACAAGAGTTTAAACTGCAGTTAAGTTATTCCATATTTGATGGCTCACTTAATTGCTTAAAGAGAAGTTGCTCGACATCTAACAAATAAGTGATTAAGTGGTGGTGACATGTGTCCTCAGTCGATAGTTTTTTTTGGGAAAATAAGATAGCCGTTAGATGCGAAGAGTGATATCCAGAATCGACGGTTCAAATTCAAAGTTGATGAAACAAGTTGTAGAGAGCCGTTAAGCCGCAAAATTGAAGCTTGCAGATTAATTGTAGAACGCGTGACATCTCCAATCGAATTCAATTTGAAAGACTGATTTGACTGAGGCCATAAAATTGATTAAGCCAACTGCAGCCTCAATAATTCACCAAAACAATTTGAGCAAAGATAGAATTGCGAAGAAAACCAGCTTCACGTGACTTCTGTGCTGAACGGGTAAGCTTACTGATTCACTAGCATTCCAATTGACATAGAATTTGCAGTTCAGAAAGGTCTCAAAGATTTTGTTTCAAAACTCGATTCCAGTATTGATAGAAAACCCTTAGAATGGCCCCTAGAATCAAAATCTCTGGAGAGGTTGATTACCAGAAGAGAAATGTTAGGGAAGATTTATTGCAACAATTACCACTGTCCTAAGGGGATGCCACACAAGCTAAAAAGATAGTCCCATTGCATCCTTGTTTTAAGATCGGAGAAGGATTGTATGATTCTGGTAGGTGGGCAAAGGATCCTAAGACCAATTTTGATGGCCTCACCTTGTTCAGAACGGCCTATAGTCAAAGAAATGCCTCTACCCCAGACTGTAATATTTGGGAATTAGATGTGGGAAAACTGATAGCTCCCAGTGTGTTCATGGATACTGATTTATTCATCTTGATCGCGAACACTTATGAT
>MU226536.1:184098-196322 GCA_018584345.1 Thuja plicata
CATTAGTCAAAGAGGGGCAAATGTATGCACCCTAAAATGGTCGCCTAGACTATGGGCCCCCATTCTTCAATTTATCAAATGACAGAATCAATTTATCAAATTCCTGAATCAATGCTTTGCAACATTTAATTCAAATCAATTTCCTTGATCAAATCGTAATTAATTCAATTATTTTAATATTTCCTAAGGTTTGATCATTTCATCAATTATCTTATTTAATTAAAAGAAAACATTTTTTTTATCAAATAAAATAATCTTATTTAATTAAAATCTCTTTTAATTAAATAATCTTATCTTATTTAATTAAAATCTCTCTTAATTAAATAATCTTATCTTATTTAATTAAAATCTCCCTTTTAATTAAATAAAATAATCTTATTTAATTAAAAGAAAATCCCTCTTTTAATTAAATACAACCCCCGCTTAAATCCCACTTTGTGTTGAAAAAGGAAATAAATTAAATAAAAATAAATAAAGCTCCTTTTTCTTCACACATATTCCTAAGTGGTGGGCTTTTTGCCTCTTAATCATAGCCTTTAATTTTTCCTTTTGAAGATATGAGCACATGGATCAACCAAGATTCAATCTCCACCATTGCTCATTTCTTTTTGCCTCTTAATCTCTACCTTCCATTGCCCTTTAAAAGGAAACCTCTCCTTCTCATTTTGAGGGGGCACTTTTATGCTGTAGGTTCAGAGAGCAATTTTGGAGGACAATTTGAGCACTTGAGCTTGGATATTACAACTTCTCTCTTCTTGTCTTCTTCTCTCATGCCCGCATGGCAATCCATTTAGATTAATTTTGCACTTGCATATTAGATTACATTCATGTTTCCTTTCATAGGTTAATCTTGCATTTATATTTCCTTTCATAGATTAATCTTGCATTTGTATTTCCTTTCATAGAATAATCTTGCATTGTTATCATATAGAATAGCTTTCATTTGCATGCATACTTTATGATCATGGAGATTAGCATTCTTTCTTTTCCTCTTTGAATCTCTCATTTTATGGTGTACTTGCATGGGCACAAACTAGGTCAATCTGAGGGCCTCCATTACAAACCCTTTCACTCCATGAATAGGGAGCTATGAGTCACCATTTGAGACCTTATTATTGAGAAATCTTGGATATAATGACTCATAGAATCATGACACATTTTTAGCACACACTAGCTAGATATTTTGTCATTTTTGAACTCAAGTTAATTTCGGTGTTTAACTCTTTGATAGCTTCGGTCAACACTCCAGTTCTCCTTGGGCATCTCCATTGGTTTACACTATGTTTCTGGCCATTGATTATACTTGTGATTCTGCTCATCGGTAATGCTCATTGGTGTTCTTGCTCAGGCATCACTGTGACTTGACTTTCAGTGGTCTCTATCTATCGGGTTTCACTGACCATCGGTGTTTGAAGTCACATTGTGAATGCTTGTCTTTTATGCATTACTGAAAGCATAATGTTTATCTCTCTAATTCTTTGAAGTCTTTGACACTTTGATTATAACCAATTAGATTATATCAAGTTGACATCAATGAAAATACAATCCATTAAGTGATGTAATGTCTTACATTATCCTTCTGCATTTTAGTGATCAACTTAACATCTTCAAACATTCAATCATTTACATGCCATCAGAAATATATCCTAACATTAATCAAGACCAAGATCCCAACAATGACCAATCTCGTCCAACTGTTGACCAAGATCCCATTTCCCCTGAGCCTCATGATAATCCCATTATCCCTAGCTCTCATATCCAATATGATCCCACTATCCTTATCCGTCGTATCCAAAATGATCCCCTTCCATATCAAGACCAAAATTTCCTTCCAAGTCCCATTGACCTTCCACTTCCTAAGCTAGATCATGACCCTCCTTCCATTTCTTCCCAAGATCCCTTTCCAAGTCAAGATCAAGGTGTCCTTTCACCTTCATGCCCACCAAAAGATCCCAGCATCCCTCCAGATCCTTCTCAAGACCCTTCCATCCCTTCATTTCTATGTCCTAATCCCCCATCTACCCTACACTATCCTATCCCACCAAGTGATCTTATCACTACTCCTATTCCATTGCAGGATCCCATTGTTCCTCCTGATCCCCCTCATGGTTTGAGAACCTTTATGGAAGTTGTTCATGAACCCCTTACATGTCAAATAGGTTCCTCTTCTTCCATCCAATTCGGTTCATTTCATGATTCCATTAGTCCTTTCATATCATGTCCACCTCAAAATAATGGACTCACATCTACCAACAAGTTTCCTATTGGTAAAATGCATTATCAAGTTAAAGGGTTAGACTTCCATGCAAAAATTACATTAGAACCCTTTCATGTCATAGAAAATTTTGATGGTCATGGTCTTAATAACAAATCTCAATCTCAAAATTTTTTTATGAAATGGAGCGCGAGCAGGAGGGAGGAGGAGGAGAAAAGGTGGGAGAACAAATTTTTAATTTTGAAACTGGAGGGAAGATGGGAGCTGAGGGATCTGGTGTAGGATCTATGACAAAAGGTGTAGAGACTACTATTAGATCAGTGGAAAATGCAGGATAATCTACGATGGTGTTGTCCAGCGGGGACAATGGGTCAGAAATGGGACCAGAGGCAAAAAAATAAAAAAATTTGAATGTTGGGGGAGAATCATCTCAAGGTAAGTCACATGGTCTCTCCATTAATCTGGGGAAAGCAAAATGGGTGGGTCTCTTTGGTATAAAACCCTTGGGTAAGTCCTTATTCCCTAAAGTGGATATTCTATCTAACCCACTGCAAGGCGAGTTTGGTATTCAAATACCAGATCAGTTAGTGGACCACACGGTTTCAATCATGGCTTCTACTCTGGTAGGCAAATTTTTGGGTCCTAGACCGAATATAGATCTTGTTAGATCCTTTGTGGACAAAAAATGGAGGCTGAAAGGCCAAGTTGATGTTGCAGCTATGCCTAAAGGTTTTTTCTCCTTTTTTTTCTCTTTTTTTTTCTCTAATGGGGAAGACCTTTCAAAAGTCCTTTACAGGGGTCCCTGGATGATGGGAAAATCTTCCCTATCTCTGCAAAAATGGACAACTAGCCTCGACTATAATGATAGATTTTTCACTGCAGCGCTGGTTTGGATCCATCTTCCTAGGATGCCTTTGGAATATTGGCATGAAGATATTCTAATTGCTATTGCATGATCATTTGGGGAGATTTTATCTATAGATCCTATGACCGAAGGTAGAACAAGACAAGTTTACGCAAGGATTTGTGTAAATATTCAACAAAATGTTGATCTTCCTCAGGTAATATCCTTGAAATCCAAACTGGGGACATGGAACCAAGAGATTGAATATGAATCGATGCCTTTTACATGTTTTATATGTAAGAAATCTAGTCATTGGGCTAAACATTGCCCCCAGAAGACCCAAAAGGAAAAGAAGAAGAACCAGGAGAAAATCAAAGGCCAGTGAATGGAATGGAAAATAAAAATAGAGGAAATGAAGGTCATCCTGAACATGCTGGAAGGAAATAAGGATTGGACGGAAGAAAACATGAATGGTAAAATAAATGAGAAAAATCAGTAGGAGCAAAAAGGGGAAGCTGTCCAAGCATTGGTGATTCAAGTTCTTGAAGAAAGGATAATCACAAGCAAGAATGTAATAGCATAAGAAATAGGGAAACTTGTCATAGTTGAAACCAAACAAAATGACTCAAGGATAGAAGAAAATGTGACTCCTTCTAAAGGAGAAGAGAAAGAAAGTTACCCTGAAGATGAGGAGTCTCTGGCAGATCTAGAAAAACAATGGAAAGAGGAAAAACATAAGAAGGAAACTGACCTAATCAGGGAAAGGAAAATAGATTCCCCAGCAGATCATAACTAGAATGAGAAACAAAATAAGAAGGATGAAGAAGCAAAGGAAAAATCTTGGTCAACCATGGGACACTCAAAGAAGGGATCAGGTAAAAAAGGCCCAAAATCCCTTGATGGAAACCACCCTGCTTTTGAAATGAACCTTAGCTCAGGAAAGAAAGCTGAGAGCTCTTCAATGGGGAAATCGAGTAAGAAGGCAGGAGGCCAAAAACCAGGAGTCTTGACAAGACAACAGAAAGTAGACATAGGAACTCCAAAAAAAGACAAAGGAAAAAAATCTGAGAAAACTCAAAGGGAAGAGGAAGCAAAACATAATATTTCTAATGGAAAACAACTCACTATCCATCAAGTTTGTTCCCCAATCCTTAAATGAAGATTATCTCATGGAACATTCGAGGACTCAATGGTCCTCATAAGCAAGATATTGTTAGGAACTTAGTTGGAGACTCAAATCTTGATATTCTTTTGATCCAAGAAACTAAAATGAGTAAATATAAAATAGAGAACTTGAAGCTGTTAAAAAATGGGAATTGTTTTGGTAGTAGCTCTAAAGGGGCTTCTAGAGGATTGGCTATCTTATGGAACCAATCTTTTTTTGACTGTCAGCTCCTAAAAGAGGATAAAAAATTCATTGCTGCTAACTTCATGAGTTTAAAGGAAAAATTATCTTGGACATTAATTAATGTTTATGCTCCAAACACAAAAACTGATAGACTTAAGCTTTGGAAGAAATTGCATGATAAGATGGAAGTTAGTCAGGATAAAAACTTTCTCATAATGGGAGACTTTAATACCCCATTAAAGCAGGAAGATAAAAAGGGAGGAAATTGATCTCAAGTGGAAAGTAGAGTTGATCTTATGGACTTCATTATCAATAAAGAATTGTTGGATGTTGATCTGGAAGGGATCAATTATACTTGGTCTAACTGTAGGGTGGGAGCTGATTTCATTCAAGTTAAGCTAGATAGGGTGCTGATTAATCCAGAATGGTATACTAAGTTCTCTTATGCCCTTTCTTCCCTTACCAGAATTGGCTCGGATCATTTCCCTATTTCCTTTAATGTTCTTCCTTTCACATGCAAAAGAAATGCTCCTTTTAGATTTGAGAAGATGTGGCTAGACCATCCTGACCTGGAAAATAAAATTAGGGACTAGTGGAATATTAATGTGGAAGGAACAACTATGTTTAAAGTGGTGAAGAAATTGGCTAATGTGAAAGCTAATGTTAAAAGTTGGAATAAGAACATCTATGGAGACATATTCCAATCCAAATGGAACTGAAAGATATCCAGGAGGAAATTCAAAGGAATGGTTTATCTGAAAATCTGAGAACTCAAGAGAATGTTGACCTTGCAGACTTTCACAATATCATAGCTAAAGAGGAGACTTTCTAGAGACAGAGATCTAGATCTCTTTGGTTAAAAGTAGGAGATAAGAATACTAGAATCTTCCATCTCACTGCTCTTAAACATAAGGCAATAAACAAAATTCATTCCTTGTCTACTATTAATGATAAAATAACCAAAGAAGAAGATATAAGGGAAAAAATGTTGGGGTATTTTGCGACCTTATTATCTAAAGATCAAAATCTTAACTTAGAAGACCAAAGGAAATTACTTGCCTCAATTCCTTGCAAACTGGATCATTCTGCTAATGTACTCCTAAAAGCTATCCCCTCAGATACAGAAATTAAGAAGGTTGTCTTTTATTTTGAAGGAGAAATCTCTAGGTCCGGATGGGTTTCAAATGTTTTTCTTCCAGCAGTTCTGGTGCATTGCTGGGAAAAATGTCTGCTTAGCAGTTAAAGAATTCTTTGGAACTAAATCGATCCTCAAGGAACTTAATTCAAATTTTATAGCTCTCATTCCAAAAAAACCTAGAGCAGACATGGTTGATGGCTTTAGACCTATAAGTCTATGCAACTCCCTTTATAAAATCATCTCGAAGGTCATGACCTCCAGACTCCTGAGATTATTGCCTAATCTTATCTCTCCTCAACGGAATGGGTTTGTTCTTGGAAGACAAATTCTAGACTCTATGATGGTGGTGCATGAGAATATTCATTCCCTTCATGCTTCTAAAAAATAGGAATTCTTGATGAAACTAGACTTGTCAAAAGCCTATGATAGAGTGGATTGGTCTTTCCTGTCAAAAATCCTTAGTTCCTTTGGCTTTGATAAAGATGTGATAATAATTATAATGCAATTGGTGAATATGTCTTCTTTAGTGCTTGTTAATGGGGGCTCTTCCATTTTCTTCCACCCTGCAAGAGGTCTAAGACAAGGTGATCCCATCTCACCCATTCTCTTTGCTATAATGGTGGAAAGTCTCGGGAGCCACATCAATAGTATGGTCTTGTCAGGTTAGATTTATGGTCTCCAACCTTCCTCTGCCTTGCATATGTGCTCCCATGAACAATTTGTGGATGACACAATTAGGATGGGGGAAGCCTCTGTTAAGGAAGCAAGGAATATGAAAAAGGCCTTGAACACTTATAAAAGTGCCTCAGGTCAACCAATTAACTAAGAGAAGAGTTCTCTTTTTTTCTGCAATACTCCTGAAGAAAGACAAAGGAAGATCTTTTCTATTTTGGGTTGCAAGATAGGGAATCTCCCCTCTACCTATTTGTGTCTCCCTCTTTGCCACAAACCAGATGATTCCTTATGGAATGGTTTCCTTGACCATTTTCACAATAAGCTGGCTGGATGGAAAGGAGCTACTCTTAGTCAAGCTAGAAAAGTTCAGCTCTTGAAATCTACTCTCCAAAATCTTCCAGTCTATACGCTCAGTCTCTTTAAAATTCCTCAGAAGTATGCAGACTTGATTGAAAAAATTTATAAATTATTTCTTTGGTCATGAGTGGAAGAGAATAAGAGGTTAAGTCTTATGGATTGGGAGGTGGTGCGTAAACCTAAGAAGTTGGGAGGGCTTGGTATCAGAAGTATTAAAAATACTAATAAGGATTTGCTGGCAAAATAGTGCTGGAGAATCTTTGAAGAAGAGAAGGAATGGAATGTCATCATCAAGAGAAAGCATCATTTAAATTCTTTGGAGGAAGTGCTAAGGAACCCTTTGGACATCAATGGTTCTTTCATTTGGAATAGTATCAGGAAAGGAAGGGACCTGATCAGAAAAGGGATAAGATGGAAGCTGGGAAATGGCAGGAAGATAAAATTCTGGACTGATAAATGGCTGAAGGAAGAAGCTCTTAGTGAGAAGAAGGAATGGATGCCAGTGATTCTGGACTGTAAAGAAATAGTTGGAGAGAAGGTTTCTAATTATTGGACCAATGCTAAATGGGTGGACCTTAGCTCCTTTAATGTTTCCCTAAATTTGGTCAATAAGTATCTTACACCCTGATTTTTTAGAGAAAATGAACATGACACTTTGATATGGGGTCCGAAGGCTAATGGAAATTTTTTTGTCTCTTCTGTTTTCTGTCCTTCTCTTCCCTAAGGAAGATCACACTATTAGCTGTCAAGTATGGAATAACAAACTTATTCCTAAAATTAATATGTTCTTTTGGCTCCTTGTTCAAAATAAAATTTTTACAATGGACAATATTTGTAAAAGGGGTTTTAGTATGCCTAACAGATGTATTCTTTGCTGCTCTGAAGCTGAAAAATGTAACCATCTTATGATTCATTGTACTTATACTTGTAAAGTGTGGAACTCTATTTTCAATTTTTTCAACCTAGATTGGGTGAAACCTAATAACTTCTAGGATATGGTTAAACAATGGCATTGCCCCCTTAACGGTAAAGAAGTCAAATACCTTTGGAGGATGGCTCTTCCCCACTTCACTTGGAGAATCTGGAAGGAAAGAAACAACATAATATTCAGAGAAAAAATCTCATCCTATCAAATTGTGGCCAAAAATATTTGCAGAAGTTTGCTGGAAATTTTTAAAAGTTAGCTTCCTAGTGAATCCCCTTGTAAGAGCACTTAGAGTGTAAATGATATTCTTAATAGGAATTATCAGAAGTAGAAAGACAATGATTTAAACTTGAGGGAAAACACTAGATGGGTTTCTCCTCTGAGTGGATGGGTCAAAGGTAATTTTGATGGGACAACCAAAGGGAATCTGGGAAAAGCTGGAGTGGGAGGTATTATAAGAGACTCTGCCAGTAATTGTCTGGGAGTAGTTACTACCCCTCTGGGAGTTCAAACTAATCATGTAGCCGAAGCCATGGTAGCCCTTCATGTTGTTATGTTGGCTAAAGACATGGGTTTTTCTAATTTCTGGTTGGAGGGAGACTCTCTTAACATAATAAACTGTATAAAGGGCAATCATGAAGCTACAAGGACCATTAGCCACCTTGTTGAAAAAATCAAATCACTTATGCTCCTTTTTAAATAAAATAACATAACCCATGTTTTTCAGGAAGGTAATAAGCTGGCGGATGGATTAGCTAATGTGGGGGTTCAAATTGACGTCATCCAATCATGAAGAGGGGAAGTGGATCTTAATATGGAGATTTTATGTCTTATCAGGTACGATAAGATTAACCATATTGAAGGCTCGATTAATAAACATGATTAATGATGAGGCCATCACTTATGATGAAGTGTCATGTTAGCTATCAGTCGAGGGATGCAAGATTAATGAAGATTGTGACTCCACACGGATTATGGGTCTTAATGAGTATGTTGAAACTGAATAATCACAATAGTAGCACCTTTCAGTGTATTGCATTCCAGACTTCTAATTTTCTACATTTTCAGAACTCTTCGAGTATTATGGGGGGTGGCCTAAAGAGGGAGGAGCCGATGGATTTCACAAAGTGGAAACAAAAGAAGAAAGTCTGGAAGAGGCTGATGAAGGGTGGTGTTTCCCAGTATCTAGAGAAGCTTCATGGATGGGATATGGAGATAATGAAAAAATTTACAGAGGGATGGAAGAACGGGAAGGTAAACATGTGGGGAAAGTCCTTTACTTTGACTATGAGCATTATCTTAGAAATCACGGGCTGTTCTTGTGAAGGCATGGAGTTTTACAAGGACAACAAGTGGGCTGGGACTCAAGCCTTCAAAATCTTCCTGAAAACTAAAGAAGAAGAAGCCCTTTTGAGAAAAGGGATGGGGGATTACATGGATATCAAAAAAATTAAGTCTCACTGGGTGGATATTCTTATAGTGATGATCAAGTATTTCACACTGGATGGTCACTACTCCAAAATTTATAATCTCCATTTTTGTCTAGAAATTCATTTTAGGCACAATAAAAAGGTTTCATTTCCTTTCTATCTTCTGAGCTCACTGCATAATAGTATGATGAAGCATAGGAAAAAAGTGAGTAACCCAATGCTTCATGTAGGGCTTATTATGTTAATCTTAGAATATGCTTGAAATCAAATCCCGGAGCCTATCCCCAAAAGGGTTAAATGGAATGCTAGGCAAGATAAGCTAGAAAAAAAAAAGAGTTTGAAGAAAAGGGTAAGAACCAAAAAGAAGGTAAATCTGGAAAGGCAGAAGGAGATTGATGACCAAACCCTAGATAGTTAGGGTAATGAAGATGAGATTCAGAAAGAGGAAAAGGAGGAAACACTTGTGATTGAAGAGGAAGCTCAAGAGATAAATGATGAGACTCTGGTTAGGGATAAAGATAATCAGTTGAGCAAGGAGGATTCTCAGACTAACAAGGAGGAAACACCTATGACTGATGAAGATGAGAATAGGGATAATGAAGTTGGAAACCAAGAGATGGAAATAGATGGAGAAGAAAAAGAGGGATATGGAAAAGAGGAGAAAAAGAATGATGGTAAGGGCAATGAGGATAAAATTGAGTAGCTAATCTTGAAGGATGAAAATAGGAATAAGAAGAAACAAAGAATGGATCTTGAAATGGTAGGATTTGATATTGATGAAAGAATTCCTAAAAGCAAAGAGGACCATGGGGTGAGTATGGAGAACTGGCTCAGTGAGGAGATGAAGACAATGAAGCAACACCTGACCGAGATGCAGGAAGCTATGGAGCCCTTCAAATCCAAGCTTGATGAAATGGAGAAGGACTTGCTGATTAAGGTTAAAAACAACAACATCAATGAGGAGATCACTGCTAGAGTCAATGCTCTTATAGAAGAAAAGATGCAAGATATGAAAAAACAAATCAGCCACAATGGGCACATGATAAGTATCATTCTCAAACATAGTAATGTAGGGCTTCAAGTTTTTGTTCAGACCCTGAAAGAGTTATATGCTTACCTGGAAAGAAGCATGCTAGAAAATAAAACAATTACCATTGATGACAAGGCAAGAAGCTTGGGCCCATGGTCAAGAACCCGAAGTGGTATTAAAAGGAAAGTCCCAGAGATTCCTAAAGAGATGAAAGAGCTGAATGAGTCCATTGAAAAGATGAAAGAAATGCAGAAGGAGGTGGAGGAAGCCTACCAAAGTATGATGTATTTGTTAGAATAGTCCCAAAGGATAACTGAGAGGGGGGGGGGTGAATCAGTTATCAGTAACTTTAATTCTTTTTACTTCTTTAACTTCAGAATACAATAAAGTAAATGCTCATTTAGATAATACAGTACACAACACACAATTTGATTACGGGGAAACCAAATGGTAAAAACCTTGGTGGCAATTAGCACCCACAATGAACTATACTTGTTTATAGTAATCCCTGTTAGAAGATATTTCAACCCTGTTAGGAGTTGTACTTTACAATGCAATAAGTATTGTGACCCGGTTAAGGGTCGGACCCTATTAGGAGTCTTTTACAAATAACCCTATTAGGGGTGAGGACTCACTGTCCAAAAGCTCACTGCTTCAATGGTGAAGGCTACAACCTTCTATATAACAGATATGCATTATATCTAATGACGAACTTTAGAGTAGACCTACTATCTTGATCAGTTCTAGTGTATTGTAATCTTTCACTTCTTCTTCACATAGACTCTTGATGAATGAACCACAACTGATATTCTACTCTGTACATTTTCTATCTCTTTCCGTATCATTCACACTTAGCGTATCACAAATGACTTGCTATAAGTATCTTCCTCAAAGTATGAGATCATGGGAACTGTAAGACAACTCTTCATAACATCCTTGTTGGCTCTACTAAGCACGCAAGTATAATTACAACTGCGCAAGTATAAATTGAATAGACACGTCACTTCACTAAGTCGGCTTCACCAAATTATCTCAAACAACATGATCTTGATGTTACATGATAAGCGCATTTAACCAAACATAGTTAACTCATAACTGATCATGAATATACACATGCATATCCTGAAAATAGGTGCAACTCAAGAAACACGTTACATACGTCGGCTCTAAACAGATACTCTTCCAGAACTATAACTACCAATAACAGAATTACACAACTTGACTGAAACATCATATCTAGATCTGCGTGTATAAACATAACATAATAAACATGTCTACAAGATGTATCTAACCACGCAAGTCTTGATGTCATCATTCAGATAAGTACATACAAAATTATTACTGTGTATTATATGTTGTCATCAATGACAAACATACAATCAATCAACTGTACAGAAAAAAATCTCCAACAATCTCCCCCTTTGACATTGATGGCAACATATGATAAAAACATCCTCTATTCATGGTGTCCTCCTTCTTTTACAATCTTCTCAATATCCTCATCATGGATTCCTCTATACTTCTTCAGTTCTTCTGACTATTTTTATACTCCCCCAGAGTATATGCTCCCCCTTACTATATAATCCCCCTTTGAAATTAATGGAAAAGGGTGTCATAAATCATTAGGCACATGTACTACTCTAGAAGTAGAGTAGTCAACCATTCACTAGTCACTTAATGACTAATGTTCTTGCTACTCTTTCTAAATAGACTTAGGAGAGGGAATTACTCCCAACTTCTCCCTGAGATACTCAAAAGTATCTTTTGATAAAGGCTTTGTGAAAATATCTGCCAACTATTCTTTGGTGCTCACATAGTCCAATTTCACTTCTTTGTCTGAAACCTTTTCTCTTAGAAAATGATACTTGATCTCTATGTGTTTTGTCTTTGCGTGCATCACAGGGTTCTTAGACATGTTAATAGTGCTAGTGTTATCACAGTGAATAACAATAGGATAATCAACCTAAATGCCAAAGTCTTTAACCATCTGCTTGATCCAAACCATGGTTGAACAATTCAGTGCTGCTACAACATATTCAGCTTCTGCTGTTGACTGAGAAATACAGTTCTGCTTTTTGCTTATCCAAGAAACCAACCTATCTCCAAGAAATACTGCTCCTCCGAAAGTACTCTTTCTATCATCAATACAACCTGCCCAATCTGCATCTGTATACACATGAAGTTGTACATTCTCTGATTTAGGATACCATAAACCATAGTCTATAGTTCCCTTTAGATATTTGAATATCCTCTTGATTGCCA
>MU226536.1:202769-217326 GCA_018584345.1 Thuja plicata
CTTCCAAGGATGCCTTTAATCTCACTACCATGATGCAAGCATCCAAAGCCACTAAACAGGCTGCGATAGATTCCAAACCGAGTACTTCTTGATTTTCTAGATCTAAACCTTGGGCTCCTAGACCCAAGCGTGAATTCACTCCTTTAGGAGAACCTCTTGATGCGGTTTACAAGACTCTCTTGGACAACCATTTAATCACTCCACTAGATAATTCATGACCTTATGATCCGCAACCAAGACCCTCTTGGTGGAATGAATCCACTTATTGTGATTTTCACCAAAACAAAGGTCATAAAATGGCTACTTGTCTTAAATTGCGGCATAAAATCCAAGATCTCATTGATAGTGAAGTTATTGTTATGGGAGGTCACAACAAGAATTCTGATCACCAAGCTTTCAAAGACCCATTTCCTCCTCATGGAAAAGGTGAATCATCTAAAGGCAAAAACACTGATGCTAAGGTCAACTATATGTACACCAATAATGACAATGTCATTAATATGGTTGAACCTGTTGATACTGAATACTATAATGTCATCATTCTCAAGGGAAGGGAAGATACTTCCAAGTCTAAAACACCTTTCATTTTGTGAGGGTCTATGCCTCAGTCTTCTGAACAAGAACAATCTCAAGTGAGTGCTAACGTTGTTACTCAATCTCGGGATAAGGTCATCCTCAAAGGCTCTGAGCCTTCTATGTCTACATCAAATCAACCTTCAGACAAAGCTAAGGTTGACTCTACCAATAAGAATCCAAAATTGGGCTCCTCATCTAATGCTTCCAATTACAGCATTCTCGATCAATTGCAATGTACTAATGCTCAGATCACTATTTTTGAGCTACTAAAAATCTCCCCTGCTCATAGGGAGATCCTGGACAAATCCCTCGCTGAGGCAAATGTCCCAAAAGATCTTGATCTTGACCGGTTTCAATCCATAGTAGGTCACTTGACCTCCTCCCATTATTTGTCTTTCTCTAAGGAAGATGACCATTCTTTGAGTCACCCACATAATAACCCTTTGCACATTGAAGTCATGGTAGGTCCAAAGTGTGTTCACCGTGTTATCATAGATAATGGTGATGGCCTCAATATTTGCTCTGCTAGTTTCCTTACTGAGTTAGGCTATGGTGAAGACTACATTGATGCCCACAAAAAGATTACTATTAAGGCATATGATGAGGAAGAACATAAATCTAAGGGGCTAGTTGTGTTTCCAATCAGAGTTGGCCCTGTTGAATGAGATGTTATCTGTCAAGTGCTTGACATTCCTTTGGCATACAATATTCTATTAGGCAGGACATGGATCCATGAAATGCAGGCTGTCCCTTCAACGTGCCATCAATGCATTAAATTCCCATTCCAAGGATATGAAGTGACTATACCCACTAATACACGCTATGATTGCAATGCCCTCACAAAATCTGTTGATATCTTTGTGCCTACCAACAAAGAATCTATTGAACTTCTTAAGACTAAATTAAAAGAAATGGAAAAGATTTTGACACTCAAAGAAACTAACATGGGAGGATATCAAATTGAACCTGTGCTATCTATTACATCTTTTCCTTTGTCTCCATGTTCTTTTGGGAGACCTTCTGAGAGCACTAAACCTTCTATGGTTCCTCCTCCAACAAAGTATGGTGGTACTTTTGTACAAGCCACAGTACTATTAGAAGAAGAAGCTAAAAATAGAGCTATCAAAGCTTGGATCTATAAAGGAGAAAACAATTCTGAACAAACTACTCCTCCTTATGACATAAATCCTAAGCAATATGGCAAAGGTCTATCTATTATGCAACGTTTTGGCTATAAAGTAAATGGTCCTATAGGTGCAAATCATAAGGGTTTGATCACACCACTTGAAGCTATTGGTCGCAGAACATGTGACTCTATATGTATAGGCTTCAAGCCACTCACATTTCAACTGGGGATAAACAAGTTTGTACCTCAAGAAGATAAACAACCAACACCTGAAGAAACATCTAAAACTGAAGAATCTGAAGACAATTTTGATGAGGATAGTTTTCCTTATCCTATTCCTCTAGACCTGGTGGCATTCTTTGCTGAGCCAGATGACTTTATATCACATGTCAGTACAGTGGAAACTAACAGTGATTCTGATGACACCACTTCCTTTGCTCCATTAACTTATGAGGAGTGGAAAGAAATACATACTCTAAATCCAAGTCATCAAGGTGATTTATACATACCACCACACTTTCAAGAACAGTTTGAATAGGAATCCCAGTCACTTCTCACTACGCAAGAAGCAAATAGGTTAAAAGGTGCTCATCTGACCATAGCAGAGGTTCTAGGTAGAACTCATCCCAACTTGGGACAAAGGGTTGATTTCACTCACGTTCTTGACATGACACCTAATGATGAAACAAACTCTCATGAATATGAGTTTGATAGCTTGTCTTATGCCACCTCTGATAGAGATACAGATATAGTTCACACATATGAAAACCTTCTCGAAGTAGGTGAAGGGTCTAGTATAGGGTCACACGAGTCTGACTCCATAGATGTTAATGTGTCATCTATTGCGGTCGTTAGGAATCAAAGGAATTCAACTATACCTTTGGATGAGATCGCTTTAGGTCTCGACTTGCTTGTCCATGCTTTTGATGATTATATCATGAACACACTTGAACCCATCACTTCTCTTTCACTTCACCATCCTGAGCTTATAGACTAGAACTCTACCTCCCCATCTAATGAAGTCCTTACATTCTAGAATGATTATGCTCTTGCCTATTACCTACACACTGTCGAACCTGTAACATCCTCCACTAGTGAAGAAAGTGTCAGCATGACTGAGGCTGACATCAAGTATCTTATTCACAAAATCAAAAGAATAAAAAATAGGCGCTTTGATGGTGAAAACCACATCGTGGCAGTATCAAAGCCTAAAACAGTCATAATAAAAGATGTATCCAAGGGTGAAAACCTCTCTGAGGTGCCCGAGGATGAGATACTTGATGTGCTTCCGAGTCACTTTCAGGAATGATCATCTATGCTTATTGAACCAACTCAACCTATCAACTTGGGTACAGAAGCTAAACCTCAGATCATTCACTTGGCATAATCACTATCAGAGGAAGAAAGAGAGGAATTCACTACATTCTTCCGGAGTAAAAAGATAAACTTTGCATGGAAATATTCAGACATGCTGGAATTAGACCCTAATCTAATCATGCATCATTTGTCCATTGCACTAGGTGTCAAGCTTGTTAAGAAAAAGCTTCACAAAATGCATCCACATGTGGCTCTACTTGTCAAAGCTGAATTGGAGAAACTTCTTAAGGCGGTATTTATCAGAGTAATTGACTATGCAGAATGGACCTCTAACATTGTTCCAGTATCAAAACATGATAAATCTATCCGCGTTTGCACAGACTTCAGAGACTTAAATTTGGCATGTCCTAAGGATGATTTTCCATTGCCTAATATTGATATGATTGTAGATATGACAACAGGGTATGAAATGTACTCACTAATGGATGGTTTCTCTTGTTACAACCAGATAAAAATCATGCCAAAGGACCAAGAGAAAACTGCTTTCACATGTGCATGGGGCACTTTCTGTTGGAATGTCATGCCCTTTGGACTAAAAAATGCCGATGCTACATATCAGAGAGCGGTCACCACCATATTTCATGACATGATGCACAAAACCATGGAAGATTATGTTGATGACACTTTAGCTAAGAGCATGCACCGAAAGAAGCATCTTGCAGATCTAGGTCCTATACTAGATCGTATAGAACAGTTCAGTTTGAGGCTCAATCCTAAGAAATACGCATTTGGCGTAAAATCTGGAAAATTGCTTGGCTATATCATCTCTGCCAAAGGCATCGAAGTAGATCCTGCAAAAGTACAAGCTATCATGGAAATGCCACCACCAAAGAATATCAGACAAATGAGAGGACTTCAAGGCCGACTGTAGTCTATCTGGCATTTTATCTCACAACTGGCAGACAAGTCACAACCATTCACCAAGACTTTTCACAAGGGTGTGGCTTATCAATGGACCAAAGAATGTGATAAAGGGTTCACACAAATCAAATAGTACCTTGCGAACCCACCAATCTTGATGCCTCCTATTCATGGGAAGCCACTTATACTTTACATCTCTGCTACGGATACATCATTGGGTATCCTATTGGCTCAAGAAGATCAGCAAAACAAAGAAAGGGCTATCTATTACATTAGTAGAACTCTGGTCTCATATGAAACAAAATATTCTACCATCGAGAAGGCTTTCCTTGCAGTGGTATTTGCTTCACAAAAATTGTGGCACTATATTTTGGCTCATACTACATGCCTAATTGCTAAAATTGATCCTCTGAAATATTTGATTAGTAAAGCTACCCTCATGGGTAGAATAGCTAAATAGGTCATGCTTCTCATTGAATTTGATATTGAATATGTCGAAAGAAAAGCCATTAAGGGACATGCAATAGTAGATCAATTGGCAGAAGCGCCTCTAGTAGATCATCAACCATTGCACATTGAATTTCAAGATGAGTCCATATTACTTCTCACACATCGATCATGGACTATGTTTTTTGATGGTTCATTTACCCAACATGGGTTAGGTGCTAGGATACTGTTCATTACACCTCAAATGTACTCTTTACCGAAAGTATATAAGATGTTGTTTCCTTGTACAAAGAACATTGCTGAGTACGAAGCCTTAATCAATGGTATGAAGATCGCCCTTGAGTGGCGAGTAGATGAACTCAATGTCCTTGGAGATTCACAGTTAGTAATCAATCAAGTAAATGATATCTAACAGACAAAGGATGACAAGTTGGTGCCTTATAAATGGCTGGTTGATGACCTCAAAAAGTATTTTGTTCACATCACATTTCAACAGGTTCCAAGGGCATATAATAAAGCAACAGATGCCATGGCTACTCTTGCCTCCATGCTATAGATGCCAGAAAATGATTTTTGACATGAATTCCTAGTGGAGACATTACGCTACCTAGCCTATGATTCCCTTGATTCCCAAATGATCTATTCTATTATTGGACATGACTCATCTCACTACCATAATATCTTTTCCTACCTTTGTGACCAGATTATTCTAGATACTTACACCCGAAATGAGAAATGTCACTTAATCCATAGTGCTTCATGGTTTGTCATCATAGCTAATGACTTGTATAGGCATGGTCTAGGTGGTACCCTCCTTAGATGTTTAGAACCCAATGAGTCCAAACGTGCATTAGTAGAGGTGCATGAAGGCATCTATGGGTCTCACTCTAATGGCCTTACATTGGCCCGTAAACTTATTAGAGCTGGTTACTATTGGCCAGATATGGAAAAAGAAGCTACATAGTTTGCTAAGTCTTGCAAACAATGTCAACTACATGGTAATCTGATTCATGCTCTAGCCATGGAGCTTATTCCCTTCATTAATTTCTGGCCATTTCAACAATGGGCCTTTGAATTGGTGGGTCAGATTTATCCCTCGTCCTCAAATGGACATAAGTTCATAATCAAAGCTACAGACTATTTACCAAGTGGGTGGAGGTAGTCCCTCTCACCATTGCCAATGACAAATCAGTAGCTATGTTCATTCTCAACTACATCATCTGCAGGCATGGTGTACCCTCATCAATAATCACTGATAATGGGGGGCAATTCAAAAACAAGGATTTGACAGAGCTATGCTCTAAGTTTCAAATTACTCAGCATTGGTCTTCCATCTATTATCCTCAGGGTAATGGACAGGTGGAAGTATCCAACAAGACAATCCTTAAAATCCTGCATCGCACAGTGCACAAATCTAGATGAGATTGACATCTCTAGATCAATCCAACTCTCTGGGCATACAAGACAAGCATAAGAACACCAACAGGGGCTACTCCCTATGCTTTGGTTTATGGAGTAGATGTTGTGTTACCAATTGAGGTTGAGATTCCTTCTCTGTGAGTCTCTCTGAAAGGCCTCATTACTAATGAAGATAATAGAATATATCGGCTACAAGAGCTAGAACTACTTGATGAACTTTGACAAGTGGCGTTTGATCACCTTAGAGCATACCAGAAAAGGATGTCCAAGAGCTATAACAAGAAGGTCAGACCAAGGGATTTTTAAGTGGGTGACCTCGTTCTGAGGGAAAACCCTAAAAATCAACATCGGATCCAGAAAGGAAAATTTTAACCAAACTAGCTTGGTCCGTATATTGTCACTGCAGTGTTTAGGTTTGGTGCCTATCAACTTTCTACTACTGAAAGAGAACAACTCAAAGAGCCCATCAACGCTCTTCATCTGAAACAGTTCTATAGCTGAGACATCTTCAATGTGCTCATGTATATACTAAAGTCCTGAAAAAATTCTAAAAATCTAAATAAGTCCTGAAAAAATGATCATCTTAGTGAAAACCTAGCGATAGGCGCTTTGATGTATCTCCAAAAAAATTATATATTCCAAAAATACAAAAAAAATTAAAAAACTGAAAAATACAAAAAAAGAGAAAAATGTGCCATTGATGAAAACCTGGCAAACATGCATCATGGTAGCAAAAAAAAAAAAAATTTCTGCCAAGAAGGTGAAAACCTGGTAAATAGACGCCTCTTGTTCCACATTCTATATCTATCACAACACCACTTGGCTTTATGCAGTTGCTTTCTTGCCTTGCTGCTTTCCTACTTTCCTACTTGCATTTGCTTTTCCATTTGCATTCTGTTTCCCATCAAGACACCAACTCACATGGATTGAAACTGGTCATACTCTCGGGGCAACCCTCCAGGTCTAGGGGGCATTGTCCTATTACCTTTTGAAGATCTACTTTGTGACAGTCACCAGTGGTTCTCACTGCACCTGCCTACTATCACTTAGCTTATACTGAGTTCTCTTTCCTTGAGAATCTCCCTAACATTAGTCACTAGTGGTTCTCACTACGTTTGCCTACTGATGTCTAGCTAGTCCTATGATTTCTTCACTTGAGCATCTCTCTCGCGTTAGTCACCAGTGGTTCTCACTACGTCTGTCTACTATCACTGTACTTTTGAGATTGCTCACATCCGTTACAGTTGGAGTTATGCTCAAATGCTCTATCTATCGATACTCAGTCTTAACGATCCTTTGCTTTAGTTTGTACATAGATTTTGGTCACTTTCACGACGCTTTGGTTCCTTTGTGAACCCTACTAACTTAACTTTGATTCAACACCATACGCCTGGGGGCAAACACATCTAGTTTATCCTCACAACATACGTCAAGTTAGTCATCATTACTTGGGGGCATGGGTCCCCCATTTTATCACATCTTTGGTTTGCTCGCGAGTCAGTAATCCTGTCACTTCTCAAGGACAACTCACTACTAACACAAACTGGTGTTTTACAACACCACCATAAACAATATTTTTTAACACTATCTTTGGACACATCTGTGTTTTTCAACACACATCAGATATCTCAAATGTAAACATCTATCGATAACAATCAAACACAATGCACTCACAAGCACAACGGTGTTTTTCAACACCTCATATACATATACATTCACAAACTTTGAAAATGGCTGAGCTATGCTTGAATCTTTCTTTGTATGCTATCTGTTCTTATGGATTTCATTGATATTTTCTTTGTCTACTACTTGTTGGTGTAGTCCTGATGATCCATAAATGTCAAATAAATAAGGTGTATGTGATAAGAGCTCCTGCACTAAGGTGGAACAACCTCACATCCCTTGATCTTGTTTATTTGTATGCCATGGTGAGGTCGGTACTATCTCCTTGTTTGTTATTGCCTTGTTTGTTATTGATCTATTTGTTTACGCATGATCACACTCATGGTCATCTTGGCTTTGAATGCCTTGATACTGGTGTACTCTTACAACATTAACTGGAAACAATGTTCAGGTCATCTTGGCTTTTTGTGCCCTGGTGTTTATGTTCGTTTCCTACATTTTATCCGATGACAAGTCATATTCATATCCTTATGGTTGCACTGTGGCACCAGTAAGGGTTGTATAAACTTTGATGTTCCAAAAATGCTCAATGATGATGATTTTATGATGGGTCTCACAAACATGTCCTAGAATTGCACTTTTATATTGCATCTAGCATAGGATTGCATTTTTAATCTAGACTTGCATTGTGGCAGTGATTCAGTGTTCTCTTCATTGCATTCTCCTAGGTTCATACATTCGGGAGTTCTTCTTCACTGTCCTGGTTTAATCATGATTGCACAAGTGTTCGGTCCTCGCTCTCAATTTTTCACATGTTCTTTTGGTTAGCATTTGTCATCCTGCATGAGATGTTAGTACCATATACATATTCATATTCACAACTCATTATCATCTACACATTGCATTTGCATATTCTCATTCATAATTGCATTTACATGAATCATCTACATACATACATAAAATGTGCATTTCATACATTTACATATATTCCAAACATGTTCATACATTCTAAATCATCTAAACATCTAAGCATATCAGAAACATCTCATAAAATATGACACATGTGATGATACCAAAAGATGAGCTCATATATGTATATCTAATGTGTCGATACAAATACAAAATGGTGCTACTCGAGCACGATCTATCTCAAAATGGTGATATAAATACATGAATGCCAACGCATCAGATACATCTTATGATCTCATCTATCAATCAAAACTAACTTTGGCCTTCTCCCTCATCACCTGGAGGGGGTGGAGGTGGAGGCCTATCTGGTGGAGGTGGTGCCTGTACACCCTCTGACCCTCTGGCATAGGTTGAGAATCTAGCAACCTGTGATGCCTCATCAGGAACCACCCCTATATATGACGCATAATAATATGCCGCTCGGGCAGTCTGATGTCAGATCTCCTCCTATGCTGCCCGTAGCTGATCTCGGAGATCCTGTACCTCCCGATCTCTATCTAAAAGTCATGCATCTTGCACGGAAACCTGTATCTGTAAGTCCCTAACCTATCTTGAGAGCTGTCGAACTCTCTCCCAAGACTGTCACTGTGGATCTTGTACTGGATCCTGCGCAGGATGATCCTCTTGCATAAGATCCTCTTGCTGTACCTCCTCCTGCATAAGATCCTCCTGCTACACCTCCTCCTATGGGGGTACATCCTTCTCCTTAGCTGTCTGCTCAATAGTTCATCATCGAGACTGTCTCGTACTACCATTACCGCTGGCCCCAACGTCGATCCCCATATGTCGAGCGGGGATGTAAACCTATACTATTTGGGGATGGGGACCCTGTTGTATCCTTGGCTGTGATCTCTGTTGAGGTGGGGGCATTGACACCTGCTGCTATACTACCTGTGGTAGTACCACCTGTGGTGGTACTACCTATCCTCGGCCTGCCATCCTGACCGGATCCGTGAACCTTGGGAATAGATGTGTGACAAAGTGCTCCCAATACTCTGCGATCACGTTGCCATATGCTACATCTCTCAAATAGTCCCACTATACCATGGCCAATGCTCATATATCAATCATAGTATGCCCCTGGTCTAGCTTCATTAGCCAGCCCCTCCTCACCTCATTTGTGAATCTAACATATGCAGTATACTCCTGAGATATATCCTATGGGCGACCGAACTGCCACCATACCCGCTTCTGTGGGAATCTCTCCATGATTGTAATGGCTTGGCCAATCATCGCATGTGAACAAAACATATAGCTGAGCTGCTCTGCAGCATCATCCCATACCTCTATAAGTCTCCACGGCCTCCAGACTACTACCGCTAGGTCATCAAGTT
The DNA here is from genome assembly GCA_018584345.1 of Thuja plicata. NCBI lineage: Eukaryota > Viridiplantae > Streptophyta > Pinopsida > Cupressales > Cupressaceae > Thuja > Thuja plicata. Next base: position 212,502 of record MU226536.1, read on the forward strand.
GGACTCGCCACTGATCTATCTTTCCCAGTGCTGGTTGAGTAATTATACCCCTATACCTGCATATATATGGCTCTAAAGGCTGCCTCAAGTCCTCGCATATTGGCCTAGTCACAAGAAGGTGCTCCCATGCCCATACTTGTAGTACAAATACACTAGTCACCATACTCTTCACCTCCCGGTAGATGATCTCATGCATCTCATGATACATGTGGGCCAACATGCACTGACCCCATCTATAATGTCTCGACCGTGCTAACATTTGCTGTAGCATCCTACCCCAGCCACACTCCAAACTGTGATGTCCATGATCAGGCATTAGATAGCACCAAAGGAAGCATGCTAGTACCACTGGCAATCTTTGTGTAGGACCGTATGTACTGATAAGATCCTCCCACGGGATAGCTCTCCCCAGGACAAGGTCATCTTGTAAAATCTCTCTCAGGGCCAGCGTCCCTAACCTAGGATGCACCTCGTACTCCACCCTAGCTCCATGGAATGGGATCCTTGATATCTGGTAGATGTCCTCAGGGGTCACGGTCATCTCACCCTATGGCAGATAAAAAGAGTTCATTTCTGAATGGAAACGCTCAACCAGTGCTCCTAATAATCTGTGATTTACCTGAATCTCAGGTACATCACATAGAGAGGTCAGGCCCAAAGTGCCCAGATGTGTTGTCTCTGCATCATCTAGCTATGCCACTAATCTACTGATAGCTGGGTGGTGTGATTTGAAGGCAATATCTGGAAAGTCAACCTGCAAAACATGCAAACAACAGTGCACGCTCAGTAATCTTAGATAATCAATGCATAATGAGACAATTAAGCATTCAAGACATCCTAAAGACAGGAACAACGCTGATGCAAATGCTATTGGACGCGACGCAGACTGATTTCATGTTCTAATTGCTTACTTTTCTCCATGCAAAGAAGTAGATTTTCGCGCGACAAAGTACTCTTTCATGCAAAGAAGTTTTTTGGGTCCCATGATATTTGATGTTCGCGTGAACTTTTATGACTTGTCACACGAGAAAACACCCTATAGAAGGGTTTCTCGTGCAAACATGGGTACTCTCCCGTGCGATATTTTCCACTGCATAGCGCAAAAAGGAGTTTTGTCGCGCGAGATTTCCCTACGGGCCGCGCGAAGAAACTACTTCTTCGTGCGAAAACCCGCGGACCATTTCCTAAAAATGCAGAAAACAATGCAAAAATTGACTAAAATTGGTAAAATTTGAAATGCAGAGAAGTTTATCGACCACTTACCAGAGGTCTGTACGCTGCCGGCCAGCTGTGCCTCCTAGATCGCTTGAATCAATGCGTGCTCTAGGGGACCACCATTTTCGCTCAGAGCTCAATTTTCAAAAGTCAAAATGTTGAAATGATTTGAAATGACCTTTTCATCCTTATATAGGTTTTGACCTAATTTTTCAAAGTGCTCCGTTTTACGCAAAAACTTCACCATTACCTAATTTGAGCACTTTGAATCCATTTTCGTGACCAAAATCGAAATTTGACACTTCTATATAGCTCAAAATCGTATTTTGAAATTTTTGGGACCGACGTGATCGGACGCTTGTGCAGTTAACTTTTTGACATCGCTTTCTTGTCAAAATAATATCTTATCATCATTTTCTCACATCTTTGACTTTTTTCCTCAAAAGTCAACTCTGTTCAACTCTAGTCAACCCTAGTCAAACTTGGTCAACCAAACCTCAAAATCGCTTGAAATTGATTATGAATCTTTCAAATTCTTCCATAATATGTTCTGAGTTCTTCTTGATCTCTAATTCAACATCTATCTGCAATTTTTCGCTCTCCATCATCATTATGGCGTGTCATCTTTCCATTTCGCTCCTGAGGGGGTAGGATGATTACATCATTGAATCTCTTTTTCAATCAATCTGATCTGCTTATTCAAAAGTTCTCATTACTAGGGGCGTCTCATCACTTGGGGCATGTTTAATTTTTTGTGCCTCATAGTCAAAACTGGATACTCCACAATCAATAGGGGCATCTCTATTCCCTACATCTCATCATCTTTTAAGTATCTGAGCAATCTAACTCAGATTTTTGAGGATCAAGCTTCGTTCTGGAGATGATTCTCGAAAACTCATCTATTGGGAATCAGGGCATTCTAACCCTGACTCTTGAATCTCTATTGACTATCTTTTGGGATAGGTATCAGGGCATTCTAACCTTGACTCCTGAAGGTTGAGCCTCGTTCTGGGGACAGTCTTGTGAAAGATGTCAATCTAACCAGTGTCTGGGCAATCTAACCTAGATATTGGGGGACTAAGCTTCATTCTGGAGATAGTATTAAAATCTCTATTTGACTATCTTTTTTGATAAGTATCGGCGCAATCTAACCTCGACTCCTGAAGGTTGAGCCTCATCCTTGGGATAGTCTTGTGAAAGATATCAAATCTATTAGGTATCAGGGCATTATAACCCGAATCCCTGAGGATCAAGCTTCATTCTGGAGATGATTCTCGAAATCTTAATCTATCAGGTATCAGGGCATTCTAAACCCGGATCCCCGAGGATCAAGCTTCGTTCTGGAGATGATTCTTGAAATCTTAATCTATTAGGTATCAAGACATTTTAACCTGGATCCCTGAGGATCAAGCTTCATTCTGGAGATGATTCTCAAAATCTTAATCTATTAGGTATCATGACATTTTAACCCAGATCCTTGAGGATCAAGCTTCATTCTGAAGATGACCCTCGAAAAATCTATTTGACCAATGTCTCGGTAACCTAATCTAGACTTCGGAGAGTCAAGCTCTGTTCTGGAGATGACTCTGAAATCTTTGCATCACCAATTTTCAAATCTATTCTTCTGTGCTTTAGGCATTAGACTATTCTTTGAATCAATGCGTTGCTCGCACATCAATTCAAAGAGGGGCAAAATGTAACACCCCAAAATTGGCATCTTGCAACCCTAACCAATTTTGTTGTATTTGTCATTCTTCTAAATCATCAAAGTCCTATTGTACTAGGAAATTCTGAGTTTTAACTAACTCTACTCGACCTAAGTGTCAAATGCAGAAAATCCTAAATCTACATTAATCATACATTATATTTAATTCTTAAATATCTATTGGCTAAACAAACCCTATGATTGAATTAATTTAATTATAAAGTCCTAGCACTTTAATTAAATTAAATTCACCCCTTTTAGCTAAAACACATGAAAAAAGAATTAAATAATATTTAATTATTAAATAAATATCCTCATTTCAAAAATTGAATTTAATTATTTAAATAATTGAGAAAAATATATTTATGAGGTCATACTTTATTTAATTAATTCAATATTCTCTCAAAAATCTTATCTTCAATTCAGAAATAGAAACTTTGAATTAACTTGCTTTAAAGAGAAAGAAAACAGTTAAAATAAAATAAAACAGTCAAAATCAAAGAAAGAAAACAGTTAAAGCAAAGGGAAAACAATTTATTGTATTATTTTAAAGAAAGCTTTCTATTCTAAACTGGCTTTTCTATCTGTTTTATTTTCAAAGAGGAAAGTTTCTATTCTGATCATCTCTGAGTCTATAAAAGAACTCTCATTCCTCATTCAAAACCCCTAGAGAATACTAAATTGTTTCTACATTTTTATCATCTCATTTCTAGTTAAAAGCTTTCATTTGCAATAGAATAATTTCAATTTCTAGAATAATTGCATTGAAATCATGTCTTAGCTTAATCTTGCATCTTTCAATTCTTAGAATAATCTTGCATTGCATTGCATTCACGGAAAAAAATCCTTCATTCCTAGATTGGTCTATGGTTGTGAGACTCTCATTCTGAGAGCTATTTCGAAACCCCATCTGGATAGAAGGAAACAAGTCAAATCATGCAGACAGGCAGAATGAATAATCTCATATTCATTCTTGTGTTTATCTGATGAATAAGGACTATGTTGAAGTGTATCGTGAGTTAACAAGGCCAAATTTACCACATACAAACATTACTTATCTTTACTATGTTATCAAAATTAATATGACATAGTCTCTTGTGCCATAACCAACTATCATCTGTATGTGTTAATTTTGGCCTTGTTAATCAACCACACACTTCAACATAGTCCTTCTTCACCAGGTACAAACAAGACTGAATATGAGTTATTCATCCTGCTTGCCTACGTGATTCGACCTGTTGCCTTCTATCTAGATGGGGCTTTTTGAAATTGCTCGCAGTACGAGAGTCTCACAACCATGGACCAATCTAAGAATGAAGGATTTATCATGATAAGTGCAATACAATGCAATATTACGCTAAGAAATGAAATATGAGATATTAAGCTAAGACATGATTTCAATGCAATTTAGTCTAGAAATTGAAACTATCTTATTTGCAAAATGAAATTAATCTATATGATATTAGCAAGAAAATGAGACAACAATTTAGTATTCTAACGATGCAAAAGTGAGTAAAGTTTTTCAGGGGGTTTGAATGAAGAAAGAGAGTTCTTTTATAGACTCTGAGAGGATCAGAATAGAAACTTTCCTGTTTTGAAATAAAACAAATAGAAAAGCCAATTAAAAACAGAAAGCTTTATTGAAAAGAATTCAATAAATTGTTTTCTTTCTGCTTTAACTGTTTTATCTCTTTGATTTAATATTATTTTATTTGAATTTAATTGTTTTATTTCTCTTTAAAGCACAATTAATTCAATGCTTCCATTTCTGAATAGAAATAAGATTTTTGATAGAATATCTAATTAATTAAATAAATATGACCTCATAATTGCTTTTTCTCAATTATCTGAATATTAAATTCAATTATTGAAATGAGGATATTTATTTAATAATTAAATATTATT
>MU226536.1:219671-239714 GCA_018584345.1 Thuja plicata
ATCTTTCACTTCTTCTTCACATAGACTCTTGATGAATGAACCACAACTGATATTCTACTCTGTACATTTTCTATCTCTTTCCGTATCATTCACACTTAGCGTATCACAAATGACTTGCTATAAGTATATTCCTTAGAGTATGAGATCATGGGACTTGTAAGATAACTCTTCATAACATCCTTGTCGGCTCTACTAAGCACACAAGCATAATTACAACCGTGCAAGTATAAACTGAATAGATGCGTCGCTTCACTAAGTTGGCTTCACCAAATTATCTCAAACAACACGATCTTGATGTTACATGATAAGCGCATTTAACCAAACATAGTTAACTCATAACTAATCATGAATATACACACACATATCCTAAAGATAGGCGCAACTCAAGAAACATGTTATCTATGTCATCTCTGAATAGACACTCTTCCAGAACTGTAACCGCCAATAATAGAATTACATAACTTGACTGAAACATCATATCTAGATCTATGTATGAACATAAAATAATAAACATGTCTACAACATGTATCTAATGACGCAAGTCTTGATGTCATGATTCAGATAAGTACATAAAGAATTACTACTATGTATTATATGTTGTCATCAATGACAAACATACAATCAATCAGCTGTACAGAAACAAATCTCCAACAGTATTTTCTTTTTTCTGTTCTAGAATTTTTATTGGAAATTGTGCTGGAAACTGTGCATTTTTTTGGCAGTTCTTTACTTTCTTTTTTTGGGTCTTGGGAGTTTTTTGGGGTGGGAGTTTTTTGGGGTCCTTCTTTTTGTTCGTAGAAGGCTTTTGTATGTTTGTAATGGGCTTATGATGTTGATCTCTAGTAGTCTTTTGTAAAAGGTTTCAGGGTCCTTTCAAAACCTATTTTTACCTTAATAAAAAACAAATATCAATCTCAAGGCGTTGGTATCCCTTCCAAATACAAATCCAAAAGCATACCTCCCCCTTCATCTCTTCCATCCATTGTAGGTCCATATATTTGGTGTAGGAGCATCTAGGGTTTCAAAGCCTTTCATTTTTTTTGTTGTTTTCTCTCCTAGTTACTTAGGAAAATTAGGAAAGTTTAGGAAGATTTTGGAGTGATTTAGGGTTTATTGATTTTTCTTTTGTATGGGTTTTGTTCATTCACTCTTTGTAATGGCCTAAAGGACAAATTGGGTCAAAATGTTGAATGAACATCCTAGATGCTTAGGAAGGTGTTTTTGAAGTTGTTTTGTGTCTTAGATGTTTTTTTGAGGCTTTTATCAATTCAACCAAGGGAGTGAAAACATGGAAAAGTCAAATTGCTAGACAAGATGAAAATTTGCTAAGAGCAACATTTTGCAACTTTAAAAAGTTGCTCGACAACTTTGCACAAAAGTTGCTTTTGTCCTAAAAGCAGTTATTGATCAGTTCTAGTGGTTTTTTTGGATAGAGGAAGACTATTTAAGAGCTCCTATAGTGAATTTGTGAGGTTGGATGACATTTATATTGAATTTACACTCTTTGTAAAGTTGCAGGTTGGCTCTGAGATAGTTTTAGAGCATTTTTTATTGCAAAGCCTTGTTAATGGATTAGATTACTTAAATGTTCATTATGTTCAATTTCTTATGAGTTTCTAATAACTATGTGTGGAAAGAGTTTGTCAAATAGTTTTCATTTTGTAGCTTCTGGTTAAATTTCTTTCAAGTTTTAGTTCTTTGGTCCAGTTCTAGACTGTATATAGAAAATGGCTCCTTGAGGTCCTTAGATCCATGGTAATAAAAATGGGCCTAGATGGAATGATAGAGGATCCACTATAAATATTTTTCTTTTTCTTTTGTTAGTAGAGGTGTTAGCATTTAATAATGAGCTCTTGCCCTATGCGACCTTGGCTATAACCCGACTAGGGAAAAAGAGAAAAAATAAGTCATATCTTGCGGGGTTGGATTGGTAGAAGAAATATAGTGGTTGGAAGGTGATACAACCCCATGTACAATGGTAGCTTTGGAAGAGTTGATTTCATAAGGTTATGAAGAAAAATGTAGAGCAAGGACCTATTAGCCCTATATTTAAGGACAGAGTCCCTAAGGGTTTTAGGGTACTGTAAAGATAACTTGGGAGAATGAGACCTATGAAAGAAGTTGTACCTTAATAATGGGTGATAGAATCCTATGAGGGATTTGAGGGTTTTTTGGATAATTTGAAAGAAAATCTTGAATTTAAGCCTGAATAGGGCTACAAGCAGTTTCTAGGCCTAATCCTAGATTGTAGGAGTTTGATGTGTGAAAGGATGTTTGATAGTTTAAAACCTTCCAGAATGTCCTAAAATGACCCAAGGAAAGAGACCTTAGGAAAGATTCAAGATGAATCTAGGGTGAGAAGAACCACTCCTATCAGATTGGTATCAGAGCCTAAAGATTGGGCTTGTGAAGTGTGGATGTTATCTTTGCCAGAATCAATGGATTCATCCAATATGGTGACTAATGTTGAGCTAGAAAAGGTTGTAGAAGAGTAGAGAGAGGAGAATAGACTCCTAAAAGAACACTTGGTAGAGATGGAAACTAAGTTATAGGAAGTGCAACTTAGAATTGCAGAAGTTAGTGAATTGGTAAGAGAGAGTGAAGGAAAAGGTAAATTGGTGGTCGAAGAAGATACAATACCATAGCCTGACCCTATGCTCCAACAAGATCCATTCTTGAAGGCTCTAAAAGCTATGAGTGGGAATTATTTGGAGGGTGTACCTCTATTTATTGGAAAGATGGAACCATAAGTAGTCATGGAGTGGATAGAAGGACTTGAAAACCACTTTGAATGTGATAGTGTGAGAGAGGTACAAAAGGTGAGAGTAGCCAAGACAAGATTGAGAGGAACTTCCCTCACTTGGTGGAAGTTTGTTCAAGATGAAAGAATCAAAGAAGGAAAGAACCCTATAACTAGTTAGAAAGGCATGGTGGCCAAGGTTAGAGAGAATTATCTACCTGATGAATATGAGGTGCAGTTGCACAAGAAGAGGCAAAACTTGAGACATAAAGACCTTGAAGTAAGTGTCTACATAGAAGAGTTCCACAAGTTGTGTTTAAGATCACATGTAATAGAGGAGGAGAGCCTAAAAGTGGCTAGATATTTGAATGGTTTAAGGTGGAATGTCCAAGAGGAAATTGGCTTCTTGATTCCAAAGTGTGAGTAATAACTAAGAGGGGGGGGGGCAGGGGTGAATCAGTGGCCTAAAAAATTAATCCTTAAATCAACCCTTAAAACTTATTACCAATTTTAAGCTTTCAATTATACTTAGTCCTACAAGATGAATGCCTTGAAATACTTATAACCAATTACTACTTGTCAGAATGCTTTGTAAATCCTTCTTCTGTATGTTTACCGATAACCAGTCTTATATTTACCAAAACATAGTAAATAGCTAGAGTGTACTGATCAATCCAGAATTGCATATGTGAAATGTAAAATAGTAAAGTAATGAAACATAAACACATAACACATGGATTTTTAATGTGGAAACCCTGTTAAGGGAAAAACCACTAGGACCGATACCCCAAATTTCACTCTTCTGAAGTGAGCCCTATTAGGAGTCAACCTTGTTAAAGGTTACAAACACACTGTTAGGTGTGACCTTGTTAGAGGATTTAAAAGATAGTTTTTCACCTAGTATCTGGCATCTAATGCTACCATCCTTGATCAAACAATCACTTGGCCTGTCAATAGGTTTTGGGCATATCCAATGCTAATTTCTATGATCAAACTTTTTGATACTCCTTGGGATGTATCTCAGTTAAAAAAGACTTTTAAGTCCTGCTCGATTAAGAGAATTGATGCTTCAATGGTTAAATTGAAACATTAAATGATCTATTCACACATACAACTTGAATTGCTTATTTTTAGATCTATTGTAAGTGCATTACCTCTCTGATCAATATAATCAATTCTATACCTTTGCTCCACACTGTTCTACTCTGTGATGTTGTTTCACTATTCATCGGTATCTATAGAATCTATCTCTTTCCTCAGCTTGTTGATTAGGTCTGAATGAAGACTTTCTTCTCCTTCAAAATTTCTTTAGCATCTTTCCTCTTTTCTCTTTTCACCCCACAAAATTCGTAATGAATTGGGTTTGTCTCTTTATAGACATGATTCACAGTTTCTTGGCTTTCTTGATTCTTGGCACGATCCATAATTCTCACCAATTATATTTAAAGAAAACCTCTAATTTTATCTCAAAGAGATCTTCTTGCCAACTGGACAAAGCATCTTTAAATCCATTACTTATCCTTGACTTTATCCGGTTGATTAAAAATAATGATAAGTATTAGTTAAGTCTATTTTTAGCTCTTGACAGCTAAGCATTTTTTTGTTTCTAAACTCTCTTTTCTGTCGGTCAACACTTCAGTTTGCTATTGGTGATAACTGACTGTTCCATCGGTGTGACTTCAGTTGTCATCGGGATCTGCATCCGTCGGGCAACACTGTATTTCTTTCCATTGGGTTACTCTGTGCTTTTCTCATTAGGCAACACTGTGACTTTGATCATCGGTAATGCTATGCATTTTCTCATTGGGTAACACTGTGACTCTACTCTTTTACTCTGTCCATCAGTGTGCACTCCATCGATGTATATAGTCACTTTGTGAATACTTGACTTATATGCATTACTGATAGCATAGAATTTGATTCATCATTTCTTTGAAGTCTTTGGCAGTATGTCCATGACCATACATATTATATCAAGTTGACATCAATGAAAATACAATACATTAACTGATTTAATGCCTTGCATGAACATCAACTTAACATCTTCAAACATTTAATCAGTTATAGTTCATAAATCTCTCCCTTTGGCATTGATGGAAACACACTACATTATCACACTATATTACTTCTATTACAATATGAAATATAACAGTTGAAGTTCATCAAACTACCAATCTTATGTACTATAACTGATATAAATATCTGGTCATCGGTAAGTTCATATAACTTAGATTTGATTCTTGCAGCTTTATTTCTGTCTTCAATCCCTTCACTGGGTAGATGTATAATATTTCTTTCTTTAACATGACGTGTTCTCATTCTGTGTCAAACTCTCTCCTTTTGACTGTTCTTCTTTCTTTTGATGTCTCTTGTCAACAATTTTTTCCTTCTCTCCCTTTCTTATTAAATCTCTTCCTCTGGATACTGTGATGGATATAATTTCTCCTTGATGTATAATCTCTTCCATGGATATAATCTCTCCCTGAAGTGAAAATAATCTCTCCCTGAGTGATAATGGATATAATCTCTCCCTTTGACAACAATGCCAAACAAATATTTCTGACAGGTAATGCCAAACAGATCCTTTCTTTCCATAATATACTTCTTGAATTTCCCTATCCACCAACAATACAATAACTCTATTGCTCGAATTAGATAGATACCTTTTCATGTATAGATTTATCTTTGAAGTCCATCTCTCTTCTTGCATCAACATGATTGATATTATGATAATATGCAAGCTGATGTAGCCTTCTAGTCATTTTATTGACCAGTAGACAAGGGTTTGACCCCTAGTCTCTTTCTTAAGTGCTCAAATGCATCCTTGGGTAGTGGGTTGGTGAAGATATTGGCCAATTGTTCCTTTGATTGCACATACTCAAGTATCACCTCCTTTGGCTGAACTCATTCTCTCAAATAATATACCTGATGGCAATATGCTTTGTTTTAGCATGCATGACTGGATTCTTTAAAATGCTTATTGCACTTGTATTATCACAATAGATAATTAATGGTTCAAGAATTCTCATATGCATACCTTCTAGTAACTGTTTTATCCATGCAATATTTGAGCAGTTTGCAGCAGCAAAAACATACTCTGCTTCTGCAGTAGACTGAGAGATGCATCCTTACTTCTTGCTGATCCATGTGACAAGTCTGTCACCCATAAAGAATGCTCCTCCAGTTGAGCTCTTTCGGTCATCAATATTTCTAGCCCAATCAGGGTTGATAAAGACCTTAAGTTCAAATTTTCCTTCTCTTCTATACCATAAGCCATATTCCTTGGTATTATTCAGATATCTTAGGATTCTTTTCACAATAGTCATATGTGATTCCTTGGTATTAGCAGAAAATCTTGCAACTATTCCTACTGCATGTGCAATATATGGTCTAGTATGTACAACATACATGAGTTTTCCAATCATTGATCTATACAAAGTCTAATTTACATCTGATGACTTGTCCTCCTTTTTCAGCTTACATCCAGTTGCCATTGGTGTTCCAACTAGTTTGGACTCTTCCATCTTGAATATTTTCAACACTTCCTTGATGTATTTGGATTGTGTAATGAAAATACCTTCATTTTGTTACATGATCTACAGACCAAGAAAGAACTTGATCTCTCCAAACATAGACATCTCATACTCTTTTCTCATTTCATTTGAAAATGATTTGTATAGCATATCATTGCCTCCAAATATGATGTCATCAACAAATATCTTAGCAAGAAAATTGTTAGCATCAGTATCTTCCTTCAAATAAAGATTATTGTTTTCACTAGTCCTTACAAATCCAATACTTATAAGATAGGAATGAAGTCTTTCATACCAAGCTCGGGGTGCTTGTTTCAATCCATACAGGGCTTTGTGTAGTCTACATACCACATCCCTCTTGTCTGGATCAACAAACCCTTCTAGTTGTTCAATGTATACCTCTTCTTCAAGTATTCCATTTAGGAATGCAGACTTGACATCCATTTGATACACCTTGAATCCTTTACATGAAGCATAAGCAAGCAATATTCTCACTCTTTCTAGCCTAGAAATGGGTGCAAAGGTCTCTCCATAGTCAATTCCTTCTTCTTGTGAATACCCCTTGCATACTAGTCTTGCTTTATTTCTGGCGACTTCTCCATTCTCATTCAGTTTATTCCTAAATATCCATTTTGTACCAATGACATTCTTGTCATGTGGTCTTAGTACAAATGTCCATGTCTTGTTTTTCTCAATCTGCTCAATCTCTTCATTCATAGCACTAATCCATTCATCATTATCAAGTGCAACATTGACATATTTTGCCTCATAATCACAAATAAGACATCTTGTAGTTAGAGACTTAATTCTAGTTCTCACACCAGCCTTCTTGTCTCCAATGATATTTTTCTGTGGATGGTTCTTTCTGACATATCTAGAAAGTACAAGTTTAGCTCTTTGTCTATCAGCTTGATCATCATTCTATCCTTCATTCTGATCTTCTTCACTTTGTCCATCAGTTTGAGCAATATCCTGATCGTCAATATTTACAGCCTGATGCTTGGGTGCAATGATCTGTTGCTCGTCAGCTCTACATTGTTGGTCAGATAGAGTGTCAGGTTCTTCATTGTAGACAAACCTATTGTAGTCCTCTAGTTCTTTAGTGCTTTCCTTTTCATTCTTCTCTGAAAATACATCTATCTTTATATTTGCACTTTCAACAATTTTGTTAGAGGCTTTATTGAGACATTTATAAGCCTTTCTCTTGGTGGAATACCCTAGAAAGATTCCTTCATCACTCTTGGAGTCAATTTTTCCATTTCTATCATCTTTTAAGATATAACATTGACTGCCAAAATTTTTGAAATAACTCACATTGGGTGTGTATCCATACCATAGCTCATAAGGTGTCTTCTTGGTGTCTTTCTTCAATTGTACTCTGTTTAATGTGTAAACAATAGTACTGACAACTTCCCTCTAGAATATTTGGGTGATCCCTTTCTCTATCATCAGTGTCCTTGCACAATCAACTATGGATCTGTTCCTCCTTTCAGCAATACCATTTTGCTGTGGTGTTCTCGGTGCAGAGACCTGTCTTTTGATTCCATGCTCATTACAAAAGTTAGTGAATTCATATGAAATAAATTCCCCTCCTCTATCTGATCTTAATAATTTCAATTCTTTACCAATTTGTTTCTCAACCATTGATTTGTACCATTTAAACATCTTGAATGCTTCAGATTTATCTTTGAGAAACATGACTATCATCATTCTAGAGTAATCATCAAAAAAGAGAATAAAATATCTATCTCCATAATAACTCTTTGTCCTCATGGGTACACATAAATCAGTATGGACTAATTCTATAATGGCATCAGATGTATAGGTTTTTCTTTCGAAACTAGACTTTGTCATCTTACCTTTTTGACAATTATTACACATGATATTGTTGGGCTTTCTCATCGATGGTAAACCTCTTACATTTCTCTTTTTTCTTATCTTTATCATGTTGTCAAAGTTCACATGAAACAATCTTTTGTGCCACAACCATATGTCTTTGTTTCTATCCATTAAGCAAGTGGTGTCAGTATCATTCAGATAGAATAAGTTACCTTTTGTCTGCTCACTAGTACCAATCAGATTTCCTGATTCATTGAATATCTTTGCCTTCTTATTTTCAAATGCTACTCTGTGACTTGAATTATTCAACTAAGAAACAATCAATAGATTATAATTCAATCCTTTCACCAAATAAGAATTTTCACATTTTATCAGGTTATTCAACATTATAGTTCCTCTACCTTCAACTAGACAAGGTTTATCATTACCCATTCTTACTGATCCACCATTATAGTATTCAAAAGTCTCAAAATTTTGTTTGTCACTGGTCATATGGTGAGTGTAGCCACTATCTATGATCCAGATATCATTTTTACTAACTTTAGATATGAGTGCAGTTTCTACATACCTTTCTTCATCATCATCTGAATCATCTTTTACTGCTACAAATACCATCTCAATGTCTTCATTAGATTTGGTGGCAGTATCATCATCTTTGAATTTAGCTAGGTAACTGGCCTTCTTCCCTTTGTCCTTGTAGTCTCAGGTATATCTTCTTTCTAATTTTTGGTTGCTTCTGTAATCACCTCTGTCAAACTTCTTTTCAAATGACCTGTCATTACTTCTGTCATATTTTCTTCTGTTAGGACACCTTGCAACAAAGTGTCCAATCTCTTTACAATTAAAACAAGCAAGTGGTAATTTACCTTTGCCTCTCTGCATTCTTCTAGCCATAAGTGCTTCAATTTCATCAAGATCTTCTTCTTCACTTTCACTATGACTATCTTTTCTCATAGTGTGTTTATGACTTGATTTACTTATTCTCAAAGAAGATTTGAATGCAGACTCTATGTTTGGTAAGACACTATTATCAAAATTGTTCATCTCAAATGAAATCATTCTTCCAATCAAACTATCTAGAGTAACATTGCTATTTTCTACTGCTCTCATTTCTTGTATGTCAGATACTCTAATAGCATAAGTAGGTAGTAAGGTTCTTAGAATCTTACTTACCACTATATCTTCTTCTAGTACAGCTCCAACTCCTCGGATAACATTGAATACCTCTTTGATTATTGTGTTGTACTGTGTGATGTTTTGACCTTCTTTCATTTTGAGATCATCAAACTTTCCTCTAAGGGTTTCTGCCTTGGCTCTCAAAACATTCTTGTCACCACCATGTATAAGCATTAATTTTTCCCACATCTGCTTTGCAGTCTTGCAAGTTTTGACATCTTCAAATTCAGCATTGTAGAGTGAGGAAGCAAGCTCTATCATCATGCAGTTGTGTTCATGCTTCTCTCTCATTTGTTCAACTATTTGTGCTCCTGTGGGAAACACATATTTAGTATCTAAGTATTGAGTAACACCATTTCCAATACCTGATAAGTGGAGTCTTATTCTGCTCTGCCATGAAGAAAAATTGTCTTTGTTCAACTTGGGCACATCTCGTCTATTCATCTTGTGATATTTAGCTTAGGTCTTGAAACCTTCATTTCTAAGAACACAAGATTTGATACCAATTGTTAGTAATAACTGAGAGGGGGGGTGGCGTGAATCAGTGGCCTCAAAAATTAATCCTTAAATCAACCCTTAAAACTTATTACCACTTTTAAGCTTTCAATTATACTCAGTCCTACAAGATGAATGCCTTGAAATACTTATACCTAATTACTACTTGTTGGAATGCTTTGTAAATCCTTCTTCTGTATGTTTACCAATAAGCAATCTTATATTTACCAAATCATAGTAAATAGCTAGAGTATACTGATCAATCCCGAATTGCATATGTGAAATGTAAAACAGTAAAGTAATGAAACATAAACATATAACACATGGATTTTTAACGTGGAAACCCTGTTAAGGGAAAAACCACTGGGACCGGTACCCCATATTTTCACTCTTCTAAAGTGAGCTCTGTTAGGAGTCAACCCTGTTAAAGGTTACAAACACACTGTTAGGTGTGACCTTGTTAGAGGATTTAAAAGATAGTTTTTCACCTAGTATCTGGCATCTAATGCTACCATCCTTGATCAAACACTCACTTGGCCTGTCAATAGGTATCAGACATATCCAATGCTACTTTCTATGATCAAAATTTTTGATACTCCTTGGGATGTATCTCAATTACAAAAGACTTTTAAGTCCTGCTCGATTAAGAGACTTGATGCTTCAATGGTTAAATTGAAGGATTAAATGGTCTTTTCACACATACAACTTGAATTGCAGACTTTTAGATCTATTGTAAGTGCATTACCTCTTTGATCAATATAATTAATTTTATACCTTTGCTTCACACTGTTCTACTCTGTGATGTTGTTTCACTATTTATCGGTGTCTATAGAATCTATCTCTTTCCTCAGCTTGTTGATTAGGTCTGAATGAAGACTTTATTCTCCTTCAAAATTTCTTTAGCATCTTTCCTCTTTTCTCTTTTCACCCCACACAATTCATAATGAATTGGGTTTGTCTCTTTATAGACATGATTCACCATTTCTTTGCTTTCTTGATTCTTGGCGTGATCCATAATTCTTTCCAATTATATTTAAAGCAAACTTCCAATTTTATCTCAAAGAGATCTTCTTGCCAACAGGACAAAGCATCTTTAATTCCATTACTTATCCTCGGCTTTATCTGGTCAATTAAAAACAATGATAAGTATCAGTTAAGTCTATTTTTAGATCTTGATAGCTAAGCATTTTTTCATTTTTGAACTCTCTATTTTGTTAGTCAACACTTTAGTTAGTTATTGGTGATAACTGACTGTTCCATCAGTGTGACTTTAGTTGTCATCGAGATCTTTGTCCATCGGGCAACACTGTATTCCTTTTTGTTGGGTTACTCTGTGCTTTTCTCATTGGGAAACACTGTGACTTTGCTCATCGATAATGTTGTGTATTTGTTCACCGGGTAACACTGTGACTCTACTCTTTTACTCTGTCTATCAGTGTGCACTCCATCAGTGTATACAATCACTTTGTGAATACTTGGCTTATATGCATTACTGATAGCATATAATTTGATTCATCGGTTCTTTGAAGTCTTTGGTAGTATGTCCATGACCATATAGATTATATCAAGTTGATATCAATGAGAATACAATACATTAACTCATTTAATGCCTTGCATGAACATCAACTTAACATCTTCAAACATTTAATCAATTATAGTTCATCACAAAGAATGTACACCAAATTTATCAGTTAGCTCTCAAGGTAGAAGAGAAGCTTAAGAAGAAACATGATTCAAGCAGTAGGGGTAGAGGTAGAGGAAGAGATGGTAGAGGCTAGAGAGGAGGCTTTGGAGGAAGAAACTTTGAAGCAAGAAATCAGAGTGAGTCCAAACTCACTGAGAACCAGGGAGAGTCAAACAATTAAAGAGGTGGTTATAACAGAGGAAGAGGCTCCAAGAACAATGTAAGAGGAAGATCTAATAGCCAAGGAAGAGGATCTTATTTCTCTGCTACGAGTGCTATAATCTCCACCAGTATGGGCATCCTTCTTATAGATGTCCTGAGAAGAGTTCAACATCACAAGGAGGAGAGAAAAGAGTAAGCTATGTGCAAGAGGAATTTTCTAGCAGAAAGACAACAGAGGTGGCACTGGATTCAAACATAGGAGAGAACTTGATGATCAGAAGAACACTCCTCAAGGAGCCCATCAAGGAAGAACTAAGTCAAAGAAGATCTCTGTTTAGATTCAAATGCAAGATTCTAGGTAAGGTTTGCAAAGTTATCATAGATTCTAGTTCTAATGATAACATTATTTCTATGGAAGCTATTGAAAAGCTTAAGTTGGAAAAATCCCTCACTCTAACCCTTACAAAGTTACTTGTCTGAATAAAGATCAACATGTGTTGGTTAATGAACAAGATTGGGTGGAGTCCTCCATAGGTAGGTATAAGGACTGAGTGTTGTGTTTTTTCTTTCCCATGGATTCTTGTCATCTATTTTTGGGTAGACTTTGGCAGTTTGACAGAGCTTCTATGCATGATGGAGCCAAGAACTCTTATTATTTTAGGAAAGATGGGGTAACATTCAAAATATAGTCAATCTTGGAGGAAGGAGAAGTGAAGAAAGGGGGTCCTAATATACTTTTGGTGGGAGAAAAAGAATTTTTGAATACAATAGAAGAAGGAGGAGTGAGCTTTGCCTTAGTATTGAAACCTAAGGATGAAAAGGTGAGTAAAAAAGAAGAGCTACCTATAGAGATCCAAGAATTGTTACACCAATACAAAGATATAGTAAATGATGGTCAACCAACTACCCTACCACCTAAGAGGTCTATTAGTCATCAAATTGACTTTATCCTAGGAGCCTCACTCACAAACAAAGCTGCCTATAAGATGACCCCACAACAGAATGCATAAATTTCTAAACAAATCTAGGAATTACTTGACCAAGGATTGATTAGAAAGAGCATAAGCCCATGTGTCATTTCCACTATCCTAGCCCCTAATAAAGGAGGTACTTGGAGACTTTATACAGACTCTAGATCCATTAACAAAATTACCATAAGGTATAGGTTCTCAATTCCTAGAATAGAAGACTTAATGGACTATCTAGGGGGAGCTAAGTATTTCTCCAAAATTGAATTAATGAGTGGTTACCACCAGATTAGAGTGAAGGAAGGGGATGAATGGAAGATGACCTTTAAGACTACAAAAGGGCTCTATGAGTGGCTAGTTATGCCTTTTGGGTTGTCTAATGCCCCAAGCACTTTTATGAAGCTAATGAATTAAGTGTTGAAAGACTTCATAGGAAAATGGGTCATGGTGTATCTAGATGATATCCTAGTGTTCAGTAAGACAAAGGAGGATGACATTAAGCATATGTAGATTGTAATGCAGAGGTTACAAGAAAAGAAGTTGACAATCAACTTAGAAAAAAGTGAGTTCATGAAGAAAGAGTTGGTATACCTAGGCTTTGTTTTCTAAGAAGGAAACTTGAAGATGGAAAAAAGAAAGGTGGAAGAAATCTGAAATTTGCCTACACCTAAGTCAAATATAGAGGTAAGGAGATTCCATGGATTAGCACAATTCTATAGGAAGTTCATTAGACAACTCAGTGCAATATTTGCACCAGTTTTAGATACCATAAAGGGAGGAATGAAGACAAAATTCCAGTGGAATGAGCATGTTGACAGAGGATTTGAGACTTTGAAGGAGAGGATAGCCACCCATCCTATACTGATACTTCCTAGTTTTGAGAAGTTGTTTACTGTGGAATGTGATGCCAGTAATGTTGCCATAGGTGCAGTTTTGAGTCTAGAAGGAAAGCCAGTGGCTTTTTACAGTGAAAAACTCAGTGATGCAAAGAAGAAGTACTCCTCATATGATTTGGATTTATATGAATTAGTAAAAGCTTTGAAAAAGCGGAGGCATTACCTCCTTCCTAAGGAATTCATGGTTTATACTGAAAACCAGGCTTTAAGCTTCCTTAATTCACAAGATAAGCTAAGTCATAAGCATATGAAGTGGGTGGAGTATATCTAAGCCTACTCCTTCACCATCAAGCACAAGAAGGGACTGTTGGAATAGTCCCAAGGGATAACTAAGAGTGGGGGGGGGGTGAATCAGTTATCAGCTAGTTTAATTCTTTTCTCCAATTAAGTACAGAATATCATTAAACACATACACATTAAGACAAAACAAAATAGAACACCCCAATTTGGTTATGGGGAAACCAAATTAGGTAAAAACCCCGATGGGAATTAGCACCCACAAAGAACTATACTTGAGTATAATAATCCCTGTTAGAAGATCTTACAACCCTGTTAGGAGTTGATATTTACAATGCAATTAGTACAGTGACCTAGTTAAGGGTATGACCTTGTTAGGAGTCTTTTACAAATAACCCTTTTAGGGGTGAGGACTCACTGTCCAAAAGCACACTGCTAAAATGATGAAGGCTACAACCTTGAGTGAAACAAATATACACTATATCTGATAATGAATTGTTTGAGTAGACCTGCTGTCTTGATCAGTTCCAATGAATTTTATACACTCTCTGCTTCTTCACATAGATCTTTAACTGATGAATGAAATGGCTTTACTGTCCCAAAACAATAAACATTCTATTCTATTCTTTTTTTGTCTCTTTTCTTATCATTCCCTCTTAGTGATATCAAATGAACTACTATATGTATCTTATCCAAAAGATATGATCACATCGACTGTAGGAATCCCTTCAATGCTTCACTTGTTGTCTAAACTAAGCACGCAACATAATTAGAACCATGCAACTCAAAATGAATAGACGGATCACTTCACATAGTCGGCTCCACTAAAATTATGCAAATGTCATGATTCAGATGAAATATGATTAGCGCCTTTGGTTAATTATCTTCCACTCATAACTAAACATGAATCTGAACACACATATCCCATAGATAGGCGCAATTGAAGAATCAATAAAATTACTGTTGGCTTTCTGAAAACAATCCTCTGAAACTGTGGCTGGTAAATAGAGTAACATAACTCAACTGTAACTAAACTTCTGAATCTGTGTGTATGAACATGGTATCATAACTATGTCTACAACATAAAAACAACTGCACAAGGCTTCATAATATCCATACTAAAAAGTGAATACAGTACACTGTTGTATACTATATGTTGTCATCAATGACAAACATACAGTCAACTATTTGCACAAAGGCAAATCTCCAAAAATCTCCCCTTTGACATTGATGGCAACATATGATTAAAAATACCATCAATCCAGAAGTGTCTTCTTTCTTTTTACAATCTTCTCAATATCCTCATCAAAGGTTCATCTTCACTGCTACATCTCCTTTGACTGTGTTTTTATTTTCATGACTATATACTCCCCCAAAATATATGCTCCCCCTTACTATATACTCCCCCTTTGACATCAATGGAAAATGATGCCAAATACAAATAAGAACAGGTACTACTCTAGAGGTAGAGTAGTCAACCACTCATTAGTCACCAAGGACTGATGCATTATCTATGAGTTCTAATCAGAATCAGGAAAGGGAATTACTCCCATCTTCTTCCTGATATACTCAAAAGTATCTTTTGATAAAGGTTTCATGAATATGTCTGCCAACTGATCTTTGGTGCTCACATAATCCAACTTCACTTCTCTTTCTGCAACTTTTTCTCTTAGAAAATGATATTTTATTTCTATGTGTTTTGTCTTTGCATGCATCACAGGGTTCTTTGACATATTAATGGCGCTGGTGTTGTCACAATGGATGACAATGGGATAATCAATCTAAATTCCAAAGTCTTTAATCATCTATTTGATCCATACCATAGTTGAACAATTCAGTATGGCTACTACATACTCAGCTTATGCTATTGATTGAGAAATATAGTTCTGCTTCTTGCTTGTCCAAGTAACCAACCTGTCTCCAAGAAATACTGTTCCTCTTGAGGTACTCTTTCTGTTATCAACACAACCTGCCCAATCTGCATCTGTGTATACATGAAGTTCTACATTTTCTGAATTAGGATACCATAACCCATAGTCTATAGTTCCCTTTAGATATCTGAATATTCTTTTGATTGCCATTATGTGATTTTGTTTAGGTTCAGCTGCAAATCTCCCAACAATGCCAACTACATTAGATATATCTACTCTAGATTGAGTGAGATATATGAGTTTTCCTATCATGGATTTGTAAAGTGTTTTTTCAATTTCTGTGGAGTCATCATTTTTAGAAAGTCCACTTGAGAATTTAATTCATTCCATACTAGTTGAACCAACTCCACTTGAGAATTTGAATCATTCTTAATTGGATGAACCAAGTCCACTTCTTAATTTGAATTAGAAATGTCCTTATCACTATGAATTTCAAATGTGTTGTTGGGTTGCATCATTAGTGGAGGTGTTGTCACCGATGTAGTATCCTTCTCTGACAGTGTAGGAGGGTCCGAGTTTCTTTGAAGAGGCATTGCATTTCTCACATCGGGAGTTGGATGTGTGGTTTGAAGCTCTGGAGGGAAGTAGACACCTCTTTTATGATGATGCAGGAGCATCCTAGGGTAGTTGGAAATCTTGTGTCACCAAAAATATGTTTTCAGTTTAGTGTTAAACTCGGTTGGATACTTGAGGTGCTCGGTCACTTTTGTGGTAGTTCTCAGTTGGAAGATGTTTTGCTTCACTGATGGACTCAGTGACTGGACTTGGTGGTGCTCGGTGCTACACTTCTCAGTAGTGTCTGCACTCGGTCGTGTTCGATATTTGGTGATATTCTAATTAGAGGTACACTGCTCAGTGGTAGTTGTTTAGTGTGTTTAGCTTGGTGGTAGTTGTTTAGTGTGTTCATCTTGATGGTGTCTTTCTCGGTAGCATATTACTCGGTGTTGTCTGTTCGGTGGAGTTGTCTCAGTGACTTCACCGACTAGTTGTTGTTGGTTTGGTGTTGTCTTACCGAGTGGTCTAGGTCTTGGTGGTCTTGTTTTCTGACTGGTTGTTGGAGTTCACCGATTTGTGTTTGTGGATTGAGTAGGCATTGGAGATTACATCCGTGATTTGAGGGGATCATTGGGATCATGCTGCATTTTGAGGTGTGAGGATTTGATGCATTGGATCTTGTGTGGACCTAAATCTAAGTTGGTGTTCTCTTCTATGTATTTGGTGGTTATTTGCAGCTGACTGGTGCATTTAATATTTGTTCATCATGGATTGTAATGGATGACTGAGTCATTTATTGATTGTTTGCAAGTTGACTTGTGGCTGTGTTGTATAAAAGAGAGTTTAGGTTGATATTTTAGGGAGAGAGTAAGCTGAGAAGCTAAAAATTGGCAAAGTGTTGCAGACAGTTGTAAGTGGGTAGACATAAACTTGTAAGATTGCTTGGTGGCTTGCGAGCACAAGTTCAGACCTAGTTTCTTCCACTTAGTTGTAGGGTAGATTGGTGAAGATGGATCATGCAAGATCTTGTTGATGTTTTGTTGTTTTGGTCCTAACCAAGAAGGCCTTATAGCCTGACATGTTGCATGTAATAAGAATTCTGAGATAATGTAAGTTGATATTGTTATATCTTATTGTGTTGTTTTAGTTTCTATTGTGAGTGTTGTTTGGCTACAAGTTTGGATAATCCTTTATTGGATCCTCTGAGCTTGACTGCATCAGATGCTATCAGAGTTGCTGGTTCATTTCTTATAGAGCTTAGGGTTTTTGAAGATCTGGAGAGATGCCTTTGAGAAGATTGGACCCTAGGGTGATTGCAAATCTTTCTGAGGAGGTGGAAGCAAGGATAACAGAAATATTTAGATCTTAAATGGCGGCAATGAAAAATGAAATCATAGAAGGTATCAAAAATATTGGATTACATATAGGTCTGAGAACAGATGATGGTTATGAAGAAGTTGCTAAAAACTTTGAAGCTGCTGGATCTAGTGGAGCTGACAGAGCCGATTAGATGGAGAGATATGGAGGAGATAGATATGATCAGTTATAGAGATCTAGAGCTCGGTTGAGTACAAGCTGCCAAATGGAGGTGTCCAATTTTTCAGGTACATTGAGACCCAAGGATTTGATTGATTGGATCAGTGAGTTATAAGACTACTTTGAGATAAAAGATGTTGAAGATCCACTTAGAGTGAGGTTAGCACAGACTAAGTTGAAATGGCATGATGCTTTATGGTGGAAAGAGTTGCAAAGGGACCGAGAAGAAGAAGGTGAGATGAAGATCAACCGGTGGAGGTTGTTGGTGATAAAGCTAAAGGCTAATTTAATCCCTACCAACTATGAACTTGTGTTGTTTAAGAATTTGTGGAATCTAAAATAGAAGGAGATGACTATGGAAGATTATACCAAGGAGTTCTACAAGTTGACTATTTAGTCTGGGCATAGTGAAATTTCTAAGGAAAAGGTGGAAAGGTATGTTAATGGTCTAAGATTCAATATCCAAGATGAGATTGGTATATTTGAAGATTGACTCGGTAGAAGACGCTTATTAGTACGCATTGAAGGCAGAAGATAGGTTGAAAAGAAGACATCATGGTAATTATCGAGGCAAAGAGAAGCAAGAACAGTCAGTAAAGGATAAACTGAAAGTTGAAGATGAACCAAAGCCTGTTGAACTGAGGAGAAAGATGGGTAGAGGTGTATTCAGAGGTACTTGTTATAACTATGGAGAAGAAGGACATTGATCATTTGAATTTCTCTATGTAGATAAGAAGGTCGGTAGTCACTTAAATGTTGTGGTAAATGAAGTTGTAGAGAATGAACCTGAGGTAGAGGGTGTGACTCTCTTGATTAGGATAACTTTGCTTCCCTCGAAGCAAGCTAATTCTTGTTAGAGGAAGAACTTGTTCAGGACTATGTGCAAGTCTGGTGGTAAATGTTGTAAGGTAATTACTAATGGAGGAAGTACCGACAACCTAGTTGATGAGGAGATGGTTCAAAAACTTGGTTTGAAAAAGGTTGAGGCATCCTTGTCCTTATAGGATAAGTTGGTTACAAGTTGGTCATACAACAAAGGTGAAACAATAGTGCATGGTGAGTTTTTACATTATTTCTTATAGAGATGAAGTATTATGTGACATTGTGGAGATGAGTTCTTGTCATGTTTTTCTTGGTAGACCTTGGCAATATGATTGTAAGGTTGTGCATGACTATATGAATAATGTGTTTACCATTGAGAAGGATGGCAGGAAGTTTTCCCTGATTTCTTTGAAGGATATAGAGCTCAGTAGGAGGAATCTGAGTGTCAGTGGTACGGTTGAGCTGAAGGAAGTTCAAAGGGTTAGAGATTAGAGTGGGAAAAAAAATTGTAGTGACCCAAGGAAAGATGTGAGGAAGAAAGACAATCAGTTGTCTGTTGCAGGAAAGAGTTTGCAAAAGTGGAGTAAAGGAAAGAATGTGTCTGTTGAGGACTTGGAGGACATGCATATCAATTACCAGTTTGGGATCTATGTGTTTAATCCCAATAGATGTTCATCCAGCTACTAAGAACATATTTTCACACCTGGGGTGTATGATGCAGGAGCATCCTAGGGTAGTTGGCAATCCTGTGAAAACCAAAAATATGTTTTCTATTTAGTGGTAAACTCGGTTGGATACCTGAGGTGCTCAGTCACTTTGGTGGTAGTTCTTGGTTGGAAAATGTGTTTCTTCACTGATGGGATCAGTGACTAGACTTGGTGGTGCTTTGTGCTACACTGCTCGGTAGTGTCTGCACTCGGTGGTGTTCGATATTCGATGATATTCTTCTCAGAGGTACACTGCTCAGTGGTAGTTGTTCAGTGTGTTTAGCTTGGTGGTGTCTTGCTTGGTAGCATATTACTCAGTGTTGTCTATTTGACAGAGTTGGATTGATGACTTCTGTAGACACCTAAAATTGACCAGGTGTTTCTTAATCATCCAAATCTGCAAATCTCAGCCAATTGCCCTAAATCTCATCAAAATGCATAAAAATGGATCAAAATCATTCAAATGGACATTTATCAAGAAAGTTGGACAAAATCAAATTAAAATCAAAGGATTAATTAATAATGAAATCAAATAACCAAATATAAGCCTAAAAGGGATCAATCAAAATTATATAATTGATTTTAATCAATTAATTGTATAGTTTTAAATCAAAAATCAAAATTGAACCTATTCACCCTTACATGGATAATTTAAATAATTGATTAAATTAAATAAATCCTATTTTCTTTCAACACAATTTGATCAACCAATGAGAATTGAGTATTTTGTCTTCTTGTCCCACCCTTTGAGGACAACCATTTAAATGGTCTCCCCATTTGAAACCATTTGAGGGATCAAACTCAACCAAGGATTAACCCATG
>MU226536.1:245431-290798 GCA_018584345.1 Thuja plicata
TATATTTTCAGTTTTGTGATCTTATTAACATATTGAGAAGCAGGAATCGAAGTTATCAGTTATCTGTTACAGGAGACCTTTAAGAAGACCGTGAAGACAAGTTTTAAAGTGCAGGTCCACTAGCCTTGATTCCGTGGAATAATAATTGTAGGAGGTTGTTTGAAACCTCATTCATTGGCAAATCGATCTTATCTATCTTCGTTGGATAAACGAAATCCGCTAGAAGTCCAATCTGTCGATTTGAGCACCAACAGAATTAACCCTGACCCTAATAACCAAGGGTTAAATAACAATAACAATGGGGGAAACATTGACCCTCATGATGAAGAAGCCACTGATGAAAAGGTCAATGAAGAAATTCAAAGTCCCTTCTTCATGAAGCTTATGGAAAAAGTGTTGGAAAAAGACAAGGAAAAATTCTTTCTAGACCTAGCACAAACGGGTCTCAAACTTCCACATGACTATGATGTCAACAAACTTAAACAAAAAGAAGCTGAGGCTAACCCCATTGATATCATGAACAAGCAATTCCAACTCTTTCAAATGCAATTAGACACGATGAAAAAAAGCGGGGTTCCTAAACCCTTTTCTATCAAAGCTTTGTGTCCTTTTCTGTTTGATAAGTCATTTATCATGGTTCCATTCCCAACTAATGCTATCTTTCCTAAATATGAAAAATATGAAGGAACAACTAATCCTCAAGATCACTTAAGTGAATTTTGTGCATTGAGCCTAGAATTTATGCATGACACAACTTACCTAATGAGGTTATTCCCTAGAAGTTTGGGAGGCATGGCAATGGAGTGGTTTTTGAAGTTACCCTTTGGCATCTGAACCTTTGAAGAATTGGCCTCTAAGTTTGTAACTCATTACTCTTATAATATCAAACATGAGATTAAAATGCTTAATTTATGTAACACCAAGAAAAGAGAAGGAGAGGGATTCCTACTTTTCCTACAACAATGGAGAGCGGTATTTTCTAGATACCCTCGAAGTGTACCTGAAAAGGAGAAGATGGATATCTTTGTGAATAGCTTGAATCATGAAATGAACTATCGGTTAAGGCTAAAATGTCCTAGGTCATTTCAAGACCTAATTGAGAATGGGGTTACCATGAAAGAGGTATTGGTCAAAAGTGGAGAAATTAAACTCTACAAGGATAACAAGAATAACAACAACAATACCTCCAATACCAATCAAAATTGCAATACCCCTAACAATAACTGATTTTGGATGAGAAATAACAAAAATAAAGGAGTGGTCAATGATGGAGTTCCACCCCTTTCAATCTCACCCAAATTTCATTTCAAGACAATAATTTGAATCAAGCACCCAAAGTGCCCTTTAACAAAAACAACACTAATAACAACTTTGGGTATATTCAAGGGGCTTACAAGCCTAAACCTTTCTTTGCACCTAAACCCAAAAGGAAATTCACTAATTTGGGTGAACCATTGGAAAATGCATTAAGAACACTTATTGCAAATAAAATTATTGACCTACCAAGGGCTCAACCATATGAACCTCAAATAAAGCCAAATTGGTGGAGTGAGAATAACCATTGTGAGTACCATAGAAATTGGGGACATAAAACAAATGATTGCATGCGTCTCAAACATGTGGTACAAGATCTCATTGACAATGGTGTGATAAAAGTAGAAGGTCCTCAAACTAATGAAGATCACATGGCCTTTAAGACTCCTTTCTATAAACATGAAAAAGGAGAATCTTCCAATTCAAACAATGGAGGAAATAATGGGAATATTGCAAGAGGCAATAATAATGTTAACTTTGCACATACCTATGATAATACTATCAATGCTCTATCCAGACATGAGAGTACTATCAATGTTGTGGTGATCAAAGATCAACCTAAAGTGGAAACCTCTAATGCCATCACAAGGGGCCAAGCCTCAAAGGTTACTCTACAAGGGGGTACTCCTATTACTATTGGTCCCAAAACACCAATTATTTTGGCTAAAAAAACACCACCTACAACAAATCCTTATAGTTTGGTAGATCAATTACAAAATACTCCAGCACAAATATCAATTTTGGAGTTGTTGAAATTATCTCCTAATCACAAGGAGATCTTGGAAAAGGCCTTAGTTGAGACCACTGTTCCTATAAACTTGGAGGAAGATTAATTTTAGAGCATGGTAGGACATCTCATATCCCCTCACCACCTTTCATTTTTAGAGCAAGATGATATGTCTATCACACATCCTCAAAACTTACCCTTGCACATAGAAGTGTTAATCCAATGCACATAGAAGTGTTAATCCAAAGGCATAGGGTCAAGAGAGTTCTCGTATATGGGGGATCTGGTCTTAATATTTTCACTTTAAACCTTGTTAAGTCATTAGGGTTAACTGATTCTTTCATTGACCCTAAAAAGCAAATCACCATTAAGGCTTATGATGAGGAGGAAAGATCTTCCAAGGGTATGATTATTCTACCAATTCAAGTGGGACCTATCAAAAATAATACCATATGTCAGGTCCTTGATATGAAATTGACTTACAATATCCTATTGGGAAGGCCATGGATACATGAAATGCAAGCGGTACCTTCTACCTATCACCAATGCATAAAATTTCCACACATGGGGGAAGAGATCACGATTGGAGGAGATTCAAATCCATCCCAATATTGCAATGCCTTGAAGCCAAGTCACAAGCTATTCATAACTCATAATAGGGAAGGAGTCATCCCTGATATTACCATGGAAAAAGATAAAGAGGAAAGTTCAAAGCCAACATCAAATGTTACATCAACTTCCAACCCTAATCAAACTAACTCAACTAAATCAACTAAGGGAAAAGAAAAGATGAGTTATGAGGGTCAAAATTCAAATGATAATTTAGTCAAGACTTCAACATTGAGAATGGAAACTTTGAAACTTACTAAGGAAGAAAGAGAACAAGCTAAGAAGGATCATTATCAAAAGATGAGTGACATGATGAACCAATTTGAGAAACAATGCAAAATTCACTCAAAAGGGATAAGGGAATATTTTGTCTCCCTATTTGATTTACCTACATCTCCAAGGACACATGGGAAGCCATCCAAAAATCATCAACCTCACAAGTATAATTCTCATTTTGTGAGAGAATGTGACAAACAAGAAATGGAAAAAGAAGATAATGAAGTATTGCAATGGCTTTATAAAGAGGAGGATAATTCAAATAATCCCATTGAAAGGGTGCAACATATCAACATCAAAACTGATCAATATGGAAAATGATTTTATATCATGAAGAAAATGGGATATAAGGGAAGAGGACCCTTAGGAGTTCAACATAGGGGATTGTTAGAACCTATTGAACCAATTTGGAGAGCATACGAAGAGAAAGCCGACATAGGTTTTCAATATAAAGGAGAAAGTTCAAGTCCCATGCATGATTTTTCATGCACATATACACATGGCAGGCTCTGAAAGTGAATATGATTCTAGGGATTATGAGTGGGATTCCTTTTCTAAAGAATCTTGTCATGACATAGAGGTTGATGTTGTTCACACTTATGCTACTCCTCCTAAAGTTGAGAATTAAGAACATGCGACTCAAGGTTCAAATTCTACTCAAACATCAAGTGAACCTCAACAATCTAATATAGAACAAGCACCTCCTTACAATAAATGGGTAGGTGAACCTTGGGTACCTTCGTGGGTGGGAGAATCTAACCTAGTGTTTAATCCACACACTTTCTTTCCCATGGAAATCTTAGAGGACTCTAGTGAAGAGGATTTTGATCCTACTTCCATGGGCCATCTTGAAGAGGCACATGTCATAGACCTTGAAAATAAAATGTATGAACCATAAAACAAAGTCATGTCCTTAAATCCTTCAAATGACAATCCATCCAATGAATCCTTGTCCTTAATGCACCCCGAACTTATCGATTGGGATCTTTTCGAGCCAAATGACTTACTATACTTCCCAAATGACAATGCAATGGCCTTATACCTCAATGCGGTTGAACAAAATTCTTCCATCAATGAATTCACTCTAGACATGATGATAGGGGAAGGTGTTCAACCTCTCAATCCAAAAATGAAAAGAAAAAATAATAAAAAATGAGAAGGTCTAGTGGTGAAAACCACCATGTGGCGGTGCTAGACCCCAAAAAAGTAAAAATAAAGGATGTTTTCGAAGGTGAAAACCCAAGTGTGGCACCTAAGGAAGAGAGGTTGGACACCTTACCAGCACATGAAGATGAAAGGTCACCTATACTCATTGAACCTACAGAAAAAGTTAATATTGGTACCGAAGTGGATCCCAAATTTATTCACTTAGCAACATCTTTGAGTCCCTTGGAGAAGAAAGAGTTCATCGAATTATTTCAAGAAAAGCAAGTCAACTTTGCATGGTCATATGCCAACATGCCCAGATTGGATCCAAGTTTCATAATACATCATTTGGATGTGAAACCCGGTGTTAAGCCCGTAAAGTAGAAATTGAGAAAAATGCATCCACATGTAGCCCTTCTAATAAAAGCAGAATTGGAAAAGTTACTCAAGGTGGGATTTATAAGAGTAATTGCATATGCAGAATGGATCTCCAACATTGTATCAGTTACTAAACATGATAAATCCATAAGAGTTTTCATAGATTTTAGATATTTAAACCTTGCTTTCCCGAAAGATGACTTTCCATTACCTATCATTGATGCTATTGTGGATCTAACTACTGGCCATTCTATGTTTTCACTTATGGATGGATTTAGTGGATATAATCAAATTTGCATTGCACCTAAAGATAAAGAGAAAAAAACCTTTACATGCCCATGGGGTACTTTTTGTTGGAATGTGATGCCCTTCGGTCTCAAAAATGTCGGAGCAACTTATCAAAGAGCAATGACCACTATTTTCCATGATATGATGCACACCTTCCTAGAAGACTATGTGGATGATATTATAGCTAGGTCACATAAAAGAAAAGATCACTTACCCATACTTGAAAATATTTTCACAAGGCTTGAACAATTCAAAGTGAGACTCAACCCAAAGAAGTGTGCTTTTGGGGTACAATCCAGAAAACTCTTAGGGTACACTATTTCTGCAAAAGGCATTGAAGTAGATCCTGAAAAAGTACAAGAAATAATGGACATCAAAATTCCCAAGAATATTAGTCAAATGAGGTCACTTCAAGGAAGACTTCAATCCATAAGGAGGTTCATTTCTCAATTGGCAGAAAAATTCCATTCATTCACAAGGTTGCTACATAAAGACACCATCTTTACATGGGATAAGGAGTGTGATAAAGCTTTTACATTGTTGAAAACATACTTGATGAATCCACCCATCTTGATGCCACCTATTCAAGGAAAACCTTTATTACTCTATACATCAGCAATGGAAAAATCTTTAGGAGTCTTATTGGCATAAGAGGATAATGAAGGAAAAGAAAGAGCTATCTACTACTTGAGTAGAACTTTGATCAAATATGAATTAAACTATAGCTTCATGGAAGGGCTTTCCTAGAAGTGGTATTTGCCTCTCAAAAGTTAAGACATTATATGCTGATGCATAAGGTGAAGTTCATAGCCAAAATTGATCCATTGAAATATTTACTTAGAAAAACATCTCTAACTGAAAGGATTGAAAAATAGGTAATGGTGCTTAGTAAGTTCGACATTGAGTATGTGGATAGGAAAGCAATCAAAGGTCAAGTTATTGCAGATCAATTGGATGAATATCCTTTAGAATCTACACATCCAATTCAAGTGGAGTTTCCTGATTCTGAGATTGTTAATGTGGAAGCTACGACATGGACTTTATACTTTGATGGATCTTACACCCAAAATGGTAGTGGGGCAGGCATTCTTTTGATCACTCCTCAAGGTTACACAATCCCAACATCTTACAAGTTATTGTTTCCTTGCACAAACAACATTGCGGAGTATGAAGCTTTGGTCATAGGTATTATAATGGCCTTGGAATGGAATGCCACATAATTACAAGTCTATGGAGACTCCCAATTAGTCATCAATCAAGTCAATAATGAATATAATACCAAGGATGAAAAATTGATGCCTTACAAGAAATTGGTGGATGATTGGAAATATTACTTTGCTTTGATTACTTTTGAACAAATCCCACGTGACAAGAATAGAGCAGTGGATGTAATGGCTACCTTGGCATCTTTGCTTCAAATGCCCGATCAAAATGCAAGGTATGAGTTATTGGTGGAAGAATTGGTTAAACCAACATTTGACCTACCTAATACCCAAATTATTGCCCTTTTAAATGGACATGACTCACCATGGTATGTACTCATTTATGCCTACCTTGTTAGGAATAAGGTGTCTCAACCTTGTATATTTCCTTACATTTGATATTTTCCAAATGTTGACACTTTGGACAATGTGTAAGGTAATCATGATTGAAACAGTTATGACAGATTCCTATGACAGTCATTAATATTTGTAAGAGATAATTGTGGAAGATTTGATGATGGGTGAAGACATGCAAGACATGTGGCAATTGATCATGTTGAGTACTGTACACTCTTCTGCAACCGTGGGGTTCGGGGCATCGACCCAAATTTTTTTTTTTTGGTTCCTATTTTCTCAAAGAATGGTAAAACCCTAATACGACTGTCTTTGGAAGTTTCCCTAAAAAGGGAAGCGCATGATATAAGTTTCTTTTAGGGTTGCAAATCTGAGTGAGAAGTTAGTGTATTGTTGGAACATTTTTTATGCTATCAAATTTGTCTTCAAGTGTTGATTATCTCTTGAAAGAACTTGCATTGCAAGTGTATTGTAAACAGTAATAGTTTTGATTAATACATTATGCAGGTTTTACAGTGCTGGGGTTTTTTACCAAAAGGTTTTCCCCAAGGTAAATCATTGTGTCATTATCATTTTTCTATGTATGCATGTTATTGTATTATCATTCTATAATTGCTAAGGGTTAAATCTGAATTTGTACGATCCTCTTCTCAGGAGTTTAGTGTAGGGAACTATTTTCCGCACACTTAGTTTCCTTTCAGTTGGTATCAGAGCCTGGATAATTTTGGTTCTATTTTTTAGGGTATGGGTTTTTTGAGATAATCTCTAGTTCAGTGGGAGTATTGTTGCAGAGTATTCATAACCTTATTGTAGGAAGAGATGGCAGGTTCTTCATATAGTAGAATGGAGGTGGAAAAGTTCAATGGCACAAACTTTGAGTTGTGGAAACTCAAGATGGAAGACATGCTCGTAGATTGTGATGTAAGGGAGGCGGTTGATAATGATATCAAACCAGTAAACATGCCTCAAGAAGATTGGGATCTCAAGGATCGGAAAGCTAAGGGTCTCATTAGACTCTATCTAGCAGATTTTGTTCTCCTGAATGTTCTCGATGAGAAGACCGCAAACAAATTATGGACATGGATTGGGTCTATGTATTAGGCCAAGTCCTTGGTGAACAGATTATTCCTAAGAAAGAATTTGTATTCTCTAAGAATGGAGGAAGGAGGATCCATTGCAGATCACCTGAACGCGTTTAACATGCTGATTGGATAGTTGACATCAATTGGTGTCAAGTTGGAGGAGGATCGATGTATGACCCTACTATGTTCCTTGCCAAATTCATGGGACCATCTTGTGATAGGCCTTGGGATTAATATTTTCACTTTCCAAATGGATGATGTGGTGTCTTCGCTGTTATCTGAAGAGATGTGAAGAAAGACTTTCGATTCAACCAAGGAAGCCCTTGATGTTCACGGTAGATCCAAAAAAAGAGGAAAGAAAAATGACAATAAGTCTAAAAAGGGTAGATCCAAATCCCATGGGAAATCTAAGACTCCTGGAAAGTCCAAGGTAACATGTTGGAACTGTGGTAAGACTGGGCACTTCTATAAGGAAAGCAAAGAGCCAAAGAAGAAGAAGAAGAAAAGCCCAAATTCAGATTATTAAAAATCTCAAGAAGATGGTGATGCTTTTGTCGCAGCCTTGGCCACTCATGCATCTGATGATGTGTGGCTGATTGACTCGGGTGATTCCTTTCACATGACCTCTCATCAAAGTTTGTTCTCAAAGTATGAGGAATTCGATGGTGGAAAGGTGTACCTAGGTGATGATTCTCACCTAGAGATAGTTGGACGAGGAAGAGTCACTATCAGATTCCTTGATGGATGAGTAAAGGGGATCAACAGGGTAATGCACATCCTAGGTTTGGCATGAAACCTATTATCTGTAATTATGTTGAATGATGCAGGTGTGCAAGTTGTTTTTTCAAAAGAAGGACAAAAGATGATTAGAGGAGCTATAATGCTCGCGAAAGGTACTAGGAGAGGTACCCTATTTCAGCTGGATGCTTGCACTTCACAGTGCAATAGTTCTTCTATCTCAAGGAAAAGAGTAGCAGTCACTTCATCTCCACCATCTATACCAGCAGTGAAGAAGTATGTGGTAATGGGTTCCGATGGTAGTGCAGAAAGTGTACCTAAGGGTGCTAACACTTTAGAAGGAAAACTTCCTGCAAAAAAGACAATGTTGTGGCATATGAGATTTGGCCACATTGGTGAGAAGGGTCTCAGAACCCTGAAAAATAAAAACCTCATTAAGGGGTTAAATTATTGTAGTCTCAAGTTTGACTTCTGGGAACACTGTGTTTATTGTAAGCAAAATCATGTTCAGTTTTACTCCACTTCTCACAAGTCTTCTAGTATTTTGGATCTTATCCATTCGGATGTGTTTGGTCCTGTTAAAGTTCCTTCACTCTCCAAATCTGTATATTTTGTATCTTTTATAGATGATTATAGTAGAAGGACATGGATTTATTTCCTTAAAAGCAAGACACAATTTTTCAGTCGGTTCAAGGAATTTAAAGCTCTCGTAGAGAACTAGACTGGTAAATAAATTGTGTGATAATTGACAATGGTGGTGAGTTTTGTTCGACAAAGTTTGAATAGTTCTATAAAGAATGAGGGATCGAGAGGCATAAGACAAATCCTTATACCCCACAACAAAATGGAGTTGCAGAAAGAATGAACATGACACTGATGGATAAGGCTAGGAGTATGCTTAGTGGAGCTGGCCTCGAACAAAGGTTTTGGGCTGAAGCTGTGGTCACTGCTTGCTATCTGGTTAACAGATCTCCTACATCAGCTCTTGTTGGTAAGACACCCATGGAGGTGTGGTCTGGTAAGAAGCCTCCAGTTAGACATCTTCATGTTTTTGGTTGTGAAGCTTATGCACATGTGCCTAAGGAGAGAAGATCTAAGTTGGAAAATAAGGCTGTAAAATGTATCTTCATTGGCTATAGTGTTGGTGTGAAAGGATACAAGCTTTGGGATCCTATGATTGGTAAGGTGTTGTATAGAAAAAATGTTATTTTTAGAGAGCTAACACCTTCTCCTATTGTGCTACAGCCAAATGAAAAAGAAATGAAAGAAGATGTTGTTCATTTGCCTCCTACTCCTGAGAAGACTGAACAGAGACACCGTGATGGATCTGATGATGAGGAGAGCTCTAGTAGCTCTAAAAATATAGAAGAAGAGGTAGAACAACCTCAACCTCAGCCCTTGAGGAGATGCACAAGAGAAAGAAAGCAACCAGAGAGGTTTGGATTTTCTATGTTAGATTCCAGTTGTGCTTATGCCTTGATTGCAAACAGTGATGAGCCTACATCTATGAAAGAGGCTATAGGTATGGAAGATATAGGTTCCTAAATTGAGGCCATGGATGATGAGATGGCTTCATTGGAGAAGAACAAAACTTGGGACCTAGTACCTTTTCCTAAAGGATGGAAACCTGTTGGAAGAAAATGGGTGTTTAAGAATAAATTCTGTGTAGATGGCAGTGTTGAGAGGTACAAGGCCAGATTGGTTGCAAAGGGGTATTCATAGGTGGAGGGAATTGGTTATGGTGAAATATTCTCTCTTGTTGCAAAGCTTACATCCATTAGATTTCTGTTATCTCTAGTAACATCATATGATTTAAAGGTAGAACAGATGGATGTGAAGACAAATTTCCTTCATGGTGATTTGGAGGAAGAGATCTATATGTCACAACCTGAGCACTATATTCAAAAAGGTGTAGAGTCTTTGGTTTGCAGATTAAAGAAGTCTCTGTATGGTTTGAAACAATCTCCTAGGATGTGGTGCCTTAAATTTGATGCCTTTGTGTTGTCTGATGGTTTTTTGAGAACCAAATCAGATCATTGTGTTTATTTCAAAGTTGACAATGATCACCTTCTTATTATTGCATTATATGTTGATGATATATTGTTGATTGGGAAGGGTATGGGTATGATTTCTGATTTGAAGTCTCAGTTGTTAGCATAGTTTGAGTTGAAAGATCTAGGGGCAGCCAAGTATATTTTGGGTATGGAAATCAATAGAGATAGGTCTAACAGAAAACTTTGGTTGAGTCAGAGTAAGTATGTGAAGTCTGTGTTGGACAGGTTTAGCATGGCAGATTGCAGACCATTGCATGTTCCTGTTTCTATGGGAACAAAGTTATCAATGGATGATTTTCCAAAATCTCCTAGTGAGGTGGAGGACATGAGAAAAGCACCTTATGCAAGTGTAGTTGGCGGCCTTATGTATGCTATGGTCTGTACTAGACCAGACATTGTGCAAGCAGTTGGAGTTCTGAGTCAGTTTATGGCTAAACTTGGATAGGTACATTGGGATGTAGTTAAGAGAGTGTTCATATATTTGAAGGGTACATTAGAGTATTCCATATGCTATCATGGAAACTCTTTTGGAGCTCCGCATTCAGTTTGTATTCATGGGTTTGTGGATTCAGATTGGGCTGGTGACATTGATAGCAGGAGATCCACCAGTGCCTATGTGTTCACTATGTTTGGTGGTGCTATCAGTTGGATGAGTAAGTGACAACCTATGGTTTCTTTTTCCATGATAGAAGCAGAGTACATGGTAGATACTCATGCTTGTAAGGAAGCCATTTGGATTAGGAGACTATGTTCAGATGTTGGTGTTGATGTAGGACATATTACAATTTGTTGCGACAGTCAGAGTTCTATTTGCCTTGCAAGGAATCCAACTTTCCATGCCAGAGCGAAGCACATTGATGTGCAGTTTCACTTTGTGAGAGATATGGTAGAGGATGGAAAGGTAAGTTTGGAGAAGGTAGGTACAATAAAGAATGTTGCGGATGCATTGACAAAACCTGCGGGCATAATGAAGTTCAGATTGTGTTCGGAGTCTATGGGCCTCTTGACCTATAGAAATTAAATCTAGTTATTTCCTTTGGCTCTTACAAGGTGTTTGAAAAGAGGGAGAATGTTAGGAATAAGGTGTCTCAACCTTGTATATTTCCTTACATTTGATATTTTCCAAATGTCGGCAATTTGGACAATCTGTAAGGTAATTATGACTGAAACGGTTATGATGAATTCCTATGACGGTCATTAATATTTGTAAGAGCTAATTGTGGAAGATTCGATGATGGGTGAAGACATGCAAGACATGTGGAAATTGATCATGTTGAGTACTGTACACTCTTCTGCAACCGTGGGGTTCGGGGCATCGGCCCAAAAAAAAATTTTGGGTTCCTATTTTCTCAGAGAATGGTAAAACCCTAATACGACTGCCTTTAGAAGTTGCCCTAAAAAGGTAAGCACATGATATAAGCAGTTTTTAGGGTTGCGAATCTGAGTGAGAATTTAGTGTATTGTTGGAACATTTTTTATGCTGCCAAATTTGTCTTCAAGTGTTGATTATCTCCTGAAAGAAATTGCATTGCAAGTGAATTGTAAACAGTAATAGTTTTGATTAATACATTGTACAAGTTTTACAGTGGTGGGGTTTTTTACCGAAAGGTTTTACCCAGGGTAAATCATTGTGTCATTCTTATTTTTCTATGTATGCATGTTATTGTATTATCATTCTGTAATTGCTAAGGGTTAAATCTGAATTTGCATGATCCTCTTCTTGGGAGTTTAGCGTAGGGAACTATTTTCCACACACTTAGTTTCCTTTCATACCTAAAAGACCAAACCTTACCTATAGACCAAACCCGTGCTCAAAAGAAAAATTTTATAAGACAAGTGGCTCATTATACCATCCTTTCTGACACATTGTATCATAAGGGTCTTGACGGAACACTCCTTAGATGTCTAGAGGAAGATGAATCAAAATTAGCTTTAAAAGATGTCCACAAGGGGATTTGTGGGTCACATTTGAGTGGTTTAAACCTAGCTAAGAAAATCCTACGCATGGGGTACTTTTGGAAAACCTTAGAAAAAGATGCTTGTCAGTTTGTAAAGGTTTGTGCAAAATGTCAATACCATGGAGACATGATCCATGCACTAGCATAAGAATTACACCCATTTGTCACACCATGGCCATTCTACCAATGGGCTTTTGATTTGATCAACATGATTTATCCACCTTCTTCACATGGACATAAGTACATCCTCACTACAACAGAGTATTTCACTAAATGGGCTGAGGCCATCCCTTTAACAACTGCAACAGGGAAGCAAATTTCCATGTTCATCCTTAATCATATCATTTGTAGATATGACATTCCTCACACCATCATCGCAGATAATGGAAAATAGTTTAAGAACAAGGATGTAGATGAAATTTGTGACACATTCCATATTACTCATCATTCTTCATCCATTTACTATCCCCAAGGTAATGGACAAGCCGAAGCTACCAACAAGAATATCCTCAAAATCCTCAAAAGATTGGTTGGTAAGTCAGGTAGAGATTGGCACCTTCAAATCAATCCAACATTGTGGGCCTATAGAACTAGTATTCGCACCCCGACAGGAGCTACACCTTTTTCATTGGTTTATGGGGTTGAAGCTATTCTACCCTTAGAAGTTGAAATACCATCCCTAAGAGTGTCATTGCATGGATTAATCACGGATGAAGATTATAGAGTTTCCCGACTTCAACAATTGGAAATGTTGCAGGAACACCAAACACAAGCTTATGATCATTTGAAAGTGTATCAGAATCAAATCTCATGGAATTATAACAAGCATATTAAACCAAGAACCTTTCAAGAGAGAGATTTAGTATTGAGGGAGAATCCTAAAAATCAAGTTGATAGATAAAAGAAAGGGAAGTGGGAAGAAAATTGGCTTGGACCTTTTGTCATTGTTTCTTCTTTTGGAACGGGGACCTACAAATTGGCCGATTGTGATAGCGATGAATTAGAAGAACCTATCAATAGCATTCATATTAAGAGGTTCCATACCTAATTAGACAAAAGAGTATCCAAGGAAAGAGTATCAGTTGAGAGTACTAGATGAGTCAACATCAACTTTGTACATGAGAAAAAGTCAAAATACAAAAAAATTAGAAAAAGATCAAAATACCAAAAAAATCAGAAAAGATCAAAAGCCAAAAACATTGGAAAAATAGAAAATTAGAAAAAGGAGAAAATTGAGCATGAAGAAATAAAAAACATTTGGAAAATAAAAAAAATGTTGTCTTGGTGAGAACCTAGCAAATAGGCGCCTTGATGATAAAAAAAAAATCAAAAAGAGAAAAAACCAAAAAAAGAGAAAAAGAGAAAAAGTGCCTGGGTGAAAACCTAGCAATAGGCACCTTGGTAGCAAAAAAAGAAAAAAGAGCAATAATCCCAAAAGGTGAAAACCTAGAAATAGGCACCTTTTGTCCCTTAGGTCTTTCCTAGTCACATTTGTACATATTACATTTCATCATCTCATTTTTCCACATCCTCATTGCATCCATCATTTGTGCATAAGTCATAATAAAGTCTCAAAGCTGCATTGTTACATTCTAGGTCCCATTTTACCCTAAGTTTCACATTGATCAGATTTATCACTTGGGGGCAATCATCATGAATTTTGGTACTAAACGGATTCAAAAGTGCACAATTTTGGTCACACGACAGAAGCAGATTTTCAGATTAATAGGAGAGAGATTTTAGAACCTTTGATGGATATCATTGTTCAACCCTAAACAGTTTGATCCACCAACATGATCCTTGAGTTTCATTGACTTATTGTATCAAGATTAAAAATTGAAAAACCCTAAATGATCAGCATGTTTGGAATTCTTTTTGAAAATCTTGATACATTTCAAAACACTTGAAATTTTTGATGAGTTTTTCATTGACTTTTTCGAGTCATGTTCTTTTTAGCTAATCAATGATGTTTTGAATAAGATTGGTGATGATGGATACATGATGTTTTCTTAACTTCTATGTGACTATTTTGAGGAATATCCTTTAACTTGTGTGAATTATTCTAAGGACATGGTCATCAAAGAACCATCGAGGACATTCATATAGGAATGAGGGTTAACCTTTGTTTGTTCACACAAAGGGATACCTTGGCTATTTAGATCTTCAATATCTTAATACCAACATCCACTTGAAACATTGAATCCGATTAAACCAGTATTCATACTCCCATAGTTGGTCATTCAACTAGTGAGGGTTGTACTCAGTTTTGCAGAAGGTTACCAAATGAGATGAAAGTCATATTCATATCCTTATGGTCGTAGTGGCACCAGTAAGGATTGTATCGACTCCTAGTTCCACAAATGCTCAATGATGAAAATATATCTATGTTTTCATTTCTTTTGCAAACCTCAAGGACAATTAGTTGCATTGCATTGTCATGTTAGATTAATTGCATTTTCACGTTAGATTAATGGCCTTTATTTTTAGAATTTTTTCCAAGTTCAAGGGGGTTAATTAATGTGGGCATTACATCAATTCAATGGTTTCAAATCATCAATATGAGATTATCTTTCACATTCATAACATTAATCATTATTCATTATATATTCATATCAAGAGAAAAAAAAAGATAAGAAATATTAATCATTAGTCATTTATCCAATCATCATTTAGTAATTGCATGTCATAAATTAAGTTACATACATCAAAAAACCCAAAAATATAGTTGCATTCATTTTACCATTACACTAAGTATTGCATCCATATCATTGTATTGCATAAACCATACATCATGATAACATCAGAAAATCATATAGAAATAAGTTGCATTAACATCATTTGCATCCATCTATCTATTTCATACTCTAAGACATTGCATCCATAGCATAATAAAAGTAAATGCATCATAGAATCTTGTAGATTTGCATAAAATAAATCTCACAACAACATCATCAAACAGGAATCAATGGAAGATCATCATAGATAAATTTCCATCATCAAATGTCTATAAAAAATCTGTATATCAAAGATACATCGACAAAATGATCCATACATCAAGTCCCGATCAAAACTCCACATGGTACATCAATACAATATCTAGATATCACAGATCTCTATCTATCTCATGATCCAGCTAGGGCACCTGATCCATCTCCTGCAATACTTGTACCTAAACCTCCTGCACCATCAGGATCCCTTTCACCTGATCTATCCTATGTGGAAGGTGGTGCCTGACTAGTGCTAGCACTGGTAGGTAACTGAGCTAAAGTAGCCAAAAACTGCTGCAACATAGTCGTAACATGATCCAACCGACCAATAACTGCAGTCATCCCTGCCTGTAATCCTCTCACATCCTAAACTAAGCTATCCACAATAGGAGGAAATGGAGGTGCCTGTGATGTCTGTGGTACCTGTGGCGCTAACGGTACCTATGGTATAGCATGTATCTGCGGTCCACTCTGTACCTATGATGCACTAATCTAAGGATCAACCTGTTTCTATGGAGATGGAGGTCTCTATGGATCCTGTACCTGTAATGGAACCTATAGAGGGACCTATCTAGAAACCTGAGCCTGTCTATGTCTCTGTCTAGCCCACTCTACACCAACTCTGACATGAACCTATCTCTAGGGAAGTACCTATGCCTGCATTCGCCTCTGTCTAGGCTGCCCAAACCCACCACCTTGTCCCCTAGCATGACCACCCAGCATCCGAGGTCCTGCAACTCTCTGTCCCCTGGGAGCCCTAGGTGCTCTCTGAACCCTCTATCTCTGAGGTCTCCTACCATCTCCATCACCATCATCATCATCTCTGCTATCATCATCTAATAGATCATCAACATCAGGAATGGGCTCCCATGGATTTGTGAATCTGAGGAACCTGTGCCATGAGAACCACTCTTGCTACTTAGCAGACATACCTATATTAGCTACATGTATCATCATATCCCATCTGATATGCTTGAGCTACTAAATCTATGCACAGGCAAACTGATAATCAACCTGAGCTCCCCACATGGATCGCTCTGCCTGTACCCTAGCATAAAGTGCCATACCCTGGGGCATATCCTATACTTAGCCATATTGACAGAGCACTCTCCTGAAGAAAAATATCTCTATACATAGTGGTGATCGACCAATCATCCATCGAGGGGAAAACATATAAGGAAACTCATCATCATCCTCTCTCCATCCCTCGCATCCTAAATACGGTCTCCATACAACCTGATCAATATCATCGATAATATGATGCCAAAACTCAAGCTTGCCTAGATGATGTTGGAAAAGCATACCATCATACAAAAATGCATATGGATAACCTTGGGCCCTCATTCATGCCAAGACAGGTCTGGTGATAGGGATATTCTCCCAAGTCCACAGCTATAATAGAACTACACCTACTGAGATTGATGCGCTGCGCCTGTATACAATCTCATGTAAATCATGATAAAGCTGGGCCAACACACATGAACCCCAGTTGAATCTCTGAGGATGTGCAATAAAGTCCTCCAATATACAGCCCCATCTGACCACAAAACCATGCCCTCTCCTATCTAGAAACAACAATCCTCCGATAACTGCTCCTAGTAAAGCTAGCAAAGTAGGAAATGAAGCAAACTTTGCCCATGTAATGCAGTCATTCTCAATGGTGTTGTCTCTGAACACCCATATACATACACTACCATCTTAGACTGAATCATAGTATACCTGCTCTCCATGAGTTGAGATCCTCATAAATCTATATACGTCCTCTGGCGTGATAGTCATCTCACTAAGGGGTAGATGGAAAGTGTTATGGTCAGAGTGCCATCGCTCTGCCATAGCTGTCAAAAAACCTCAGTTCAACTAAAACTGAGGGAGATCAAGGAGGAAATTGAGACCACATGTATCAATCATACGTCTCTCAAGAAGGGTCAACTTGTCGACTAAATCAAATATCCAAGAAACCACACCCCGTACTCACAATTTACAGTAATGTTCCTACATTTTGAAACAAAGTGAATTATATTAGTTCTTTCTATTGGTGGCTCATTCTAAGTTAATCAAACACATTAAATCTATATTTTCTCTATTTTGAGCGCATCAACCTATTGTTCCTAACCTATAGATCTTGAGAAGGGATCAATTTGGCATCATTTTAATCAATCTGATTGACATATGAAACATTCATCGGTATGATTTTTTCTAATATTCTAAACACTAAGAGACATCATGGAATCACATTTTCTAGCTTGCAAATCAATCAAGTCATCTAGATGATCAATTGAAGGCAATTTATCCTATCTATCTCAGGTTTTACTCAAAATTCCTTGTAGGTGACACTTGACTAAGTGTACGCGGCCTTTTAGTCCTGTGGCATTGAAAATATCACACGTGGTACTTTT
Source organism: Thuja plicata (assembly GCA_018584345.1). Classification (NCBI taxonomy): domain Eukaryota; kingdom Viridiplantae; phylum Streptophyta; class Pinopsida; order Cupressales; family Cupressaceae; genus Thuja; species Thuja plicata. Next base: position 262,941 of record MU226536.1, read on the forward strand.
AACATTGGAGGTGGCACTTTACATTGTAAGCAGCCTTTTAAAGTCCTAGGCAGCTTTCTAACATTCCTATGCAGCTTTAGAATCCTAAAATAGCGAAGGGTTTTATAGGCGGCGTTAAAATCATTGGGTTGCACATTCTCACACACAACTTCACTAATAATGTGCAACCTAATTGTTCTAGATTTGGTTGCACATTCTCACACACAACTTCACTAAAAATCCTAAAATAACTACAATTGGGTTGCACATTGTCACACACAACTTCACCAACTGGTTGTTGATGGTTTGGTGTTGTCTTACCGAGTGGTTTGGGTCTCGGTGTTCTTGTTTTCCAACTAGTTGTTGGAGTTCGCTAACTTGTGTTTGTGGATTGAGCAGGCATTGGAGATTGCATCTATGATTTGAGGGGGTAATTGGGATCGTGTTGAGTTTCAAGGTGTGCGGATTTGGTGCATTGGATCTTATGTGGACCTAAATCTGAGTTGGTGTTCTCTTCTATGTATTTGGTGGTTATTTGCACCCAACTAGTGCATTTAATATTTGTTCATCATAGATTTTAATGGTCGACTGGGTCATTTACAAATTGTTTGCAAGATGACTTGTGGATGTGTTGTATAAAAGAGAGTTGAGGTTGATGTTTTAGGGAGAGATTAAGCTAAGAAGCTGAAAATTGGAAAAGTGTTGTAGACAGTTGTAAGTGCGTAGATAAAAACTTGTAAGGTTACTTGGTGGCTTGCGAGCACAAGTTCAAATCTGGTTTCTTCCACTTAGTTGTAGGGTAGATTGGTGAAGATGGATCTTGCAAGATCTTGTTGATGTTTTATTGTTTTGGCCCTAATCAGGAAAGCCTTATAGCCCGACATATTGCATGTAATTGGAATTCTGAGATAATATAAGTTGATATTGTTATATCTTGTTGTGTTGTTTTGGTTTCTATTGTGAGTGTTGTTTGGCTACAAGTTTGGATAGTCCTTTATTGGATCCTCTAAGCTTGACTGCATCATATGATCAGGCATCCTCGTTGTTTCTCTTATCACTAGATGCTAGTTCTCCTTGGATCAAAATGCCTTCCCCATTTTCCATGCAATAAGAAGAAGAGTGATGCTATCCATTGAATGTCAATAGATATGCTTGAATGAGCAACAATTCATTATCTTCCAATTGCCTGATATTGTAGTCTTAATGTGTCGATGATAGTTGAACACAGGAGTTACGATTCTCTTGTTTGGTTGTATTATTGTTTGTTTAGTTTCCTAGAGAGTTATGAATGAATATGGTCAACTAATGATAGTAGGGAGGAGGTCATTTGGAGATGAATAAATAAAATAATTAGATTGGTTGTGATTCATGGTCAAAATTTTCTGGGTCAACTAGGTGAGGTGAGGTAGTCGGTCTGGGCTCTTTCTATTAGAATTTGAAGAATTCAATTACCAAGATCCACTATATGAAAAATACCTGTCACAAAAGTAAAGAATGGAGACACAACTCATAATGATATAAAAGATGAAATATTCATTCAGAGAGAGAATGGAGGGACTTACAAAAGAATTTATAATTACAAAGAGATCAATCCTTATAAAGGAGATCAGAAACCCAGAAGGTAGAGAAACCTAGGTTGCATGATAATAATTAATAAAGAATTAATTATTATATGCCTAAAGTTTAGCTTAAGTGAACTAGAGATAAAAAGGTGACTAAATAATTAAATCAATAATGATTTAGTTAATAAGTGAAAATACATTTTTACTCTAACACCCCCCTTAAGATAAACTTAGGGAGAAGCTAAAAACCTAGAAACAACTACTGAAAGCAGGAAATGGGTCCCAACAACATGGCCTAATCCAGTACCCAAGTAAAAAAAATCTCTATAAAGAGGAGAAAAGGAGAAAAACTAGTGGGAAAAACCCCTCTCTGAAAAGAGATGAAGACTAGTGAAGGACTGAAGAATCCTCCAAACTAGAGAATGTCCCAGAAGATAGGAACAAAGATCAGGTAAAGAAGACTACAATTTTCATGAGTGCCCTCAAATGACACTACTTGAATTAGGATGGAAAACATCAAAAATCAAAGATACAGATGGATAAAAAAACACCAAAGTCTGAAGAGCCGATCAAAAGAAGAATATGTAGAACACCACTGAAGCATGAAGCTGAAAACACTTTTAAAGAATAACTACTGGAACCTCCACTATAATAGAATATGATCAGGTAGAGAAGACTGTAATCTACATGAGTGCCCTCAAATGACACTAGTCAAATCACGATGGAAAACAAGACAAACATCAGAACGCAAAGATACAGATGGCAAAAAAACCAAAGTTTGACGAGATGATCAAAAGATGGAAGGATGCCTCCAAAATAGGAATGAAAGAAGTGTCCATATGGTAAATGATCCATCTCACCAAAATGGATAGGTACCCAACCACTATATCAGCCTAGTATATAGGAACAAATACTAAATACATAACTCACTCTATCAAACCAAGGAAGCATTAGAACCAACAGGAAATAACCCCCCCATAATGCTAAGCATGGAGAGGCATGATAGGTACACTAAAAGAGGCTGCCAAGAATAACTACATGTCAAAGAAAGTAAAAACACATATAAAGGATGGCGTCGAGTATGATCAATATCTGGACACACATAATGAGGATAATGTCATGGAAGGAACACTCACTTGAAAAAGGTAGATCAAACTCCCCCCCCCATGACACTTTATTATGTAGTGCGAGTACAAACAGACACAAAAGATGTAAGCTCCCAAGCATGCAATGATGATACTTTATCTTAGTTCGTTTGCAAAAAATAAATGCTACAGAAATAGATGTCTACAATGCTTAGGAATGAAAAAAATATGTATGAACATGAGTAACATCTAAAAAGGAGTCATCCCATGTAAGGAAAATGATCCCAAGACCTGAAACATCCAAGATAATCACTAGATCACAAAAAATAAAAAATCTAAATAAAACATACCTAGAGCATATTCTGGGGATGAGACCCATACAAGAAGAAAGAGAATAGAACCATCTTTCTAATGCCATGCGGAAGTCAAAAAATAGAGTCCATATGAATAAGATATGGCTATCAGAGTACAAATAGGAACCTTGAATTTGACTGGAAAACTCCTACAAGACAGAAAAACCAGAAAACAAAACCTAGAAAATCAGATTGGGCTCAAAACCAACTTTTTGACGACATCTTGTTTGCCCAATTTTGCCTCTGTTTGCTCAAGATATGAGAAAAACACTGAAGAGGGCTCTAGAACAAGAAGAAATCCAAGTGATCCTGCTAAATCTGGCAGAGGTCCACTAAATTGGGCGATACTGCTAAATCTGGCAGGACTGCCAAAATTTTGGCCAAAATTTGTGGAGGTACCAAGGAAAAAAATAAAAAAATTTGTTTCTGTTGGGTGACATGCATTTTGAGGCAGCATGAAAACCGAGGTGATTTGAAAAATGATACATTTTTTTTGCCTCCAAAATCATGCCAAGGTCGTGCATACATAAAAAAGGCCCAAATTTTAACTGTGTCCAAATTGGACGAACCTTATATGAAAATAGGGATTTTTTGGCCTTTTGAGCGCAACTGTGAGGTTGGTTTTGTTGGAAATGAGATAAGTAACTAAGAGGGGAGGGGTGAATCAGTTACTCCAAAACAAATCCTTTGTCCCTTAGATGTCTTAAATACTTTAACACTATTACTCGGTTAATTAAGATATTCTTCTGTAACTCGGGTGTCAAAGCAATCTTTATAATATCCAATGCAATTATACTTTAGAGCTTAAGTGTAGAAACATAAAGCATAAAACAAATAACATATACACAGGTGACACCAAGATTTAATGTGGAAACACAATATGGGAAAGACCACCAATGTAACTAGTTACTATTTTTCACTCTTATGAAGTGAGCCCTGTTAGAAGCCAACCCTGTTAAAGGTTACAATAATAGACTGTTAGGTGTGACCTTGTTAAAGGATTTAATCACCCTGTGAGAAGTGGCCTTGTTAGAGGTATTCAACACTTCAACATAGAAATGCTACCTTGTGAGATGATTTACAAAAAGACTGTTAAGTCTACTTTGTTAAGATATTTTAGATCACTGCTACAATTGTTAGAGAGTAACAATGAATTGACCTGTATGTGTAAGCAACTATCTTTGCTGATTTAGATCTCTATTCTGATTATGACTAGATCCTTGCCGATCATATGTTCTATTGCAGCTCTGAGTGATCTGTACTCAATCAAAATCCTATTTGATTTTGCCTTCACTCTTCATATCACAGAATTCCACACTTTTGCTTTCACACTCTTTCACATCCACTTCCACACATTCAATCCAAACTTGACCTTTCATATATATGGTAAGCCCTTTCAAGTCGGCTTGAATAAAATTCTAAATAATAAATGACAATTTAGTTAGCCTCATATAACCAATTAATTATAGAATATAAATCATTGTTAGTCAGCTGCCACTGAATACCTGACCATGACTGAAATTCCTGAGTGACTCGGTCAACACTGAACTTCTTCAATACCCGACTGAACTCGGTCAACACCAAAACATCTCATTCTATCACCAAATGTGCTTGGTCTTAATATAGACATTTGTGTAACATCACTACATAAGTGTAAATACATGTGTAACATCAATGAAAATACACAATTGAATAATTGTCTTCAACAATCTCCCTCTTTGGCATTGACGGCCACACAACATGTCATATTACAAAGAATTGTAGAGAAACAAAAAAATTTCTTTAATGTCTTTAGCTTCATTCTGGTTCTCATCCAAAAACTCCCCCTGACATCAAAATCTCCCTCTTACTGTATTATCTTCTATATTATAGAAAAATCTCCCTCTTTTATCTTATTTTTATGTATTATAGAAAAATCTCCCTCTTTGACAACAGATGCCAAAGACTCCATAAGCTACTTAACTTTATTCTATAAGACTCCATCTTCTCAAATACCAATAGTCAGTACTATTTCACTTAGTAATTTTAATGTACCTGAATGTACTAATTCATCTATAATGTGCTCTGATGTACCTGCATCAATTGATAGATCTTCATTGTTGCTCGGGTTGATGCATCACTAAACTATATTTTAGTGAGCTTCAGTTAGGGGAAGCACCCCTAGCTTTCCTCTAAGATACAAGAATGAATCCTTAGGTAAATGTTTGGTGAATATGCTATAACTTGTTCTTTGGTATTCACATATTCCAACCTTACTTCTTTATTCTGTACAAATTCCCTCAAAAAATGATACTTTATTGCTATATGCTTGGTTTTGGTGTGCATCATAGGATTATTTGAAATCTTAATGGCACTGGTGTTGTCACAGTAGATAATAACTAATTCTTTACTTCTTCCTTCATTCCTGACAACAACTGCTTGATTCATATGATGTTTGAACATTTCACTGCTGCTGTAACATATTCTACCTCTGTTGTAGACTAAGAGATACAATTCTATTTCTTGCTAGTCCAAGACACTAACCTCTTTCCAAGAAAGAAAGCTCCACCACTGGTTCTTTTCCTGTCATCAACACTTCTAGCCCAATCAACATCAGTGAGTGCCTTTAAATCAAAGTTTCCACCTTTCTTATACCATAAACCATAGTCTTCAGTACCCTTCTGATATCTCAAAATTCTTTTGATTGCCATTAGGTAATTATCTCTGGGATTAGCTAAAAATATTGCAACAATACCAACTGCCAATGCAATACCAGGTCTGGTGTGAACAACATATTGCAATTTTCCAATCATGGATCTATAGTTGGTCTGATCTACCTCTTTTGAATCATCATCCTTAGACAATTTTTGTCCAGTACACATGGGTGTTCCAACAGGTTTGGAATCTTCCATACCAAATTTCTTAAGTTTCTCCTTGATATATTTTGATCGAGTAATGTAGATACCATCCTTCATTTGATGTACTTGTAATTCAACAAAGAATTTGATCTCACCAAACATAGACATCTCAAATTCTTTACTCGTAGCTACAAAGAATGCTTTGCGTAGGTCATCATAACCAGTGAATAATATTTCATCAACAAATATCTCTGCTAACATTATTTTGTTCTGTGGTCCTTCTTTGATGTATAGGCTAATGTTATCATTGGTTCTCTAAAATCCAATACTTACTAGATAGCTATGCAGTCTTTCATACCAGGCTCTGGGCGCTTGCTTAAGTCCATACAATGCTTTGTGTAGCTTGCAAACCATATTCCTTCTGCTAGGATTGAAAAATCCTTCAGGTTCTTCAATGTAGACTTCTTCTTCTAGGATTCCATTCAGAAATGCAGATTTCACATCCATTTGATATACTTTGTATCCTTTATGTGCAACGTATGACAGAAGAGTTATGACTCCTTCAAGTCTTGCAACAGGAGAAAACATTTTTCCATAGTCAATACCCTCTTCTTGAGTATATCCTTTACAAACTAGTCTAGCCTTGTTTCTAGAAAATTTACCATTTTCATTCATTCTTGTCCTTTGGCCTAGGTACAAGAGTCCAAGTTTTGTTCTTCTCAATCTACTCAATTTCTTCATTCATTTCCTCTATCCAACTTTCATCATTCAATGCATCTTTAATAGTTCTAGGTTCAAATTCACTTAGTAAACATGTACCTTTGAGTTTGTTCCTTGTCATTACACCTTCTATCTGATCTCCAATTATTTTCTCAGGTGCATGATGCCTTCTAACATATTTTGAAAGTACTGGATCCTTCAGTCTAGATTCTGGACTTGATCCACTAGGTCTGTCATTCTCAAACATTATTTCCTGTTCTTCTATCTGATGCTTGGGTTCCACTATTTGTGACTTAGTTCCCTCTGTCTGTGACTCAGTTTCTTCTACCAATAGCTTGGGTTGCATAGTTTGCAACTCGGGTTGCAGAGTTTGAAACTCGGGTTGCACAGTTTGTGCTAGTATATTTAGTGGTCAACAGTTTTGTTGTCCTATCACCATTGATCGAGTCATAGGTATAGTATCCCGTTCATGATACACAAAGTTCCTATAGTCTTCACACTCTTTACAGCTCTTCTCTTCACATTTTTCTGCAAACTCATCAATCTTGACATGTACACTTTCTATGACTTTATGCATAGTAATATTCAGACATTTGTATGCTTTTCTTTTACATGAGTAACCTAGGAATATTCCTTCATCACTTTTTGCATCTAGTTTTCCATTTGTTGCTCCCTTCAAGATGTAGCATCTACTTCCAAATACTTTTAAATAATGAACATTAGGTTTATATCCATACCATAATTCAAAAGGTGTCTTGTTATTACCTTTCTTTAGTTGAAATTGGTTCAAGGTGAACACTGTAGTGCTGATGGCCTCCTTCGAGTATTTGACAACAACATTCTTTTTAATCATTAGGGTCCTGGCACAATCCATAATGGATTTGTTTCTTCTTTCTGCTATTCCATTTTGATGTGGTGTACTAGGGGTAGATACCTGTCTTTTGATTCCTCTCTCATTACATAATTCATTGAACTCATTAGAAATGAATTCTCCTCCTCTGTCAGATCTTAGGCATTTTAGTTTCTTTCCTGTTTCCTTTTGAACTCTTGCAACATACCATTTGAATTTCTGAAAAGCTTCTGATTTCTCTCTGAGAAACATGATAGTCATCATTTTTGAATGATCATAAAAAAATAGAATAAAATACTTCTCTCCAGTATAGCTTTTTGTTCCAATTGGTCTACATAGGTCAGTATGTACCAATTCCAATTTGTCTTGCTTTTGAAACTTGTCTTGCTCATCTTTCCAATTTGACATTGTTTGCATATTACTAACTCGGGTTTCTTCAAAATATGAATACCTCTGACTCTCTTGTTCTTGCTTATGTTTACTAGATTATCAAAATTACATGACACAACCTTTTATGCCATAACCAGCTTTCTTCTACTTGTGCAATAAAGCATGAACCTTCAGTGAGATCAAGATAGAATAGATTACCTTTTGTTTGCCTGCCAGTTCTGACTAGGTTCCCTTTACCATCTAGGAGCTTGGCCTTACCATTCATGAATTCTAACTTGAAGCCAATGTTGTTTAGCTATGCTACACTGAGTAGATTTCTCCTCAATCCTTCAACCCAATAAGCATTATCACATTTGATTCCTTCTATTAGAATAATGCAACCTTTTCCTCTTACAGGGCAAGGTTCATCATTCCCAAAACTGACACTCCCACCATCATAGTGTTCAAGATGTTCAAATTTTGTCTTATCACTAGTCATGTGATGAGAACAACCACTATAAATTATCCATGTGTCATTTTTATTGATGTTTGATAAAAGTGTTGTCTTTTCATCTTCTTCATATGATTCATCCTTAATAGCAATATAAACCATTTCATCTTCTTCTTCATCACTGTTAGAATCTTTAGCAATATAACAAGACTTCTTACCTTTATCCTTGTAGCTTTTGTAGTTCTTGAAATCTTTCTTGCCTTTTTATTTATTTGTTGAGCTTTTTCTCATCTTTGTCTTCTTTGTTCAGACACTTTGCAACAATGTGACCAACCTCATTGCATGAAGAACAAATCAATGATATCTTTCCTCTGTATTTTCCTTTTGCAATTCTTCTTGCAAGTAATGCTTTAATGATGTCAAGATCTTCATCATCAGATTCATCATCACTGTCACTTTCAATCTGCTTCCCTTTTGAGTATCTATCCTTGCTACTAAGGTTCAATTTAGATTTGAATGTAGACTCAAAATTTCTAGAGCTAGGAGAGTAATTGTCAAAGTTTTCCAGCTCAAAAGTTGTAAGCCTTCCCACTAATGCATCCAGAGTTATATCTTTATTGCACCTCATATCTTGAATAGATGAAACTCTAATAGCATAGATAGGAATTAAAGTTCATAGTACCTTGCTGACCACTGTTGTATCTACAATTATTCCACCTGCAGCTCTGATGGCACTCACAATCTTCTTGATTCTTTCATCGTATCTTGTAATGTCTTCTCCTTCTTTCATTTTCATTTGGTCAAATTGTCCTCTTATACTTTTTGGTTTGGCTCTCTTTACATTTTCATATCCTCCATGAATGTCTTGTAATTTCTTCCACATATCATAGGCTGTAGGACAGTCCTCATCTTCATCAAATTCCGAGTAGCTGAGTGAAGAAGCTATATCAATCATCATTATATCATGAAGCTTCTATTCCATCATCTGTTCTAGAGTCATAGTCCCTATTGGTTCCACATATTTTCTTTCCAAAAATTGCAAACTAGCATCTTTGATAGTAGATAGATGTAGCTTCATCAGCTCTTGCCATGCTAGGAAGTTGTCTTTGTTTAGCTTTGGGATTTCCCTTCTGTAAGACATCTCTGATCTTTAGCTTAGGTCTTGAAACCTTCTCTGAAAGCACTTGAAGCTCTAATACCAATTGTTGGAAATGAGATAAGTAACTGAGAGGGGAGGGGTGAATCAGTTACTCCAAAACAAATCCTTTGTCCCTTAGATGTCTTAAATACTTTAACACTATTACTCAGTTAATTAAGATATTCTTCTGTAACTCGGGTGTCAAAGCAATATTTATAATATCCAATGCAATTATACTTTAGAGATTAAGTGCAGAAACATAAAGCATAAAACAAATAATATATACATAGGTGACACCAAGATTTAATGTGGAAACCCAATATGGGAAAAACCACCAATGTAACTAGTTACTGTTTTTCACTCTTATGAAGTTAGCCCTGTTAGGAGCCAACCCTGTTAAAGGTTACAATAACACACTGTTAGGTGTGACCTTGTTAAAGGATTTAATCACCCTATGAGGAGTGTCCTTGTTAGAGGTCTTCAACACTTCAACATAGAAATACTACCTTATGAGAGGATTTACAAAAAGATTGTGAAGTCTACTCTATTAAGAGATTTTAGATCACTGCTATAATTGTTAGAGAGTAACAATGAATTGAACTGTATGTGTAAGCAACTTTCTTTTCTGATTTAGATCTCTATTTTGATTATGACTGGATCCTTGCTGATCATATGTTATATTGGAGCTTCGAGTGATCTCTACTCAATTAGAATCCTATTTGATTTCACCTTCACTCTTCATATTACATAATTCCACACTTCTTCTTTCACACTCTTTCACATCCACTTCCACACATTCAATCCAAACTTGACCTTTCATATATATGGTAAGCCCTGTCAAGTCAGCTTGAATAAACTTCTAAATAATAAATCACAATTTAGTCAGCCTCATATAACCAATTAATTATAGAATATAAATCACTGTTAGTCAGCTGCCACTGAATACCCAGCCATGATTGAAATTCCCAAGTGAATTTGGTCAACACTGAACTTCTTCAATACCCGAGTGAACTCGGTCAACACTAAAACAACTCATTCTATTTCACCAACCGTGCTCGGCCTAAATGTAGAAATTTGTGTAACATCACTACATAAGTGTAAATACATGTGTAACATCAATGACAATACACAATTGAATAATTGTCTTCAATAGGTTTGTGCCCAAAGTGCTCCAAAATATAGCTCCCCTAGATCCATACAAAAAACTCCTTGAACCCTCAACACTCCAAAAAATCTTCTAAAAACTCAAGAACGGGCTACAACAACAAAGCTCTGATACCATGTTAGAATTTGAAGAATTCAATCACCAAGATCCACTATATGCAAAATACCTGTCACAAAAGAAAATAATGGAAACACAACGCATAATGATCTGAAAGATGAAATATTCATTCAACGAGAGAATAGAGGGAATTACAAAATAATTTATAATTACAAAGAGGTAAATCCTTATAAAGGAAACCGAAAACCCAGAAGTTGGAGAAACCTAGGTTGCATGATACTAATTAATAAAGAATTAATTATTATATGCCTAAAGTTTAGCTTAAGTGAACTAGATATAAAGAGGCAACTGAGTAATTAAATCAATAATGATTTAATTAATAAGTGAAAATACCTTTTTACTCTAACACTTTCCACATAATTTTTTTAGTGTACACACGACAAGGAAGTGTGTGAAAGAAACTAGTATGACTTTTAATGTATACCTTGGTCAAAACCCATGATGAGATTTGGTCGGTAACTACCCTTTGAAGAATTTTTTAGTGTGAAAGAGTTTCTGAGCACTCTCTTAGTTGTGGAACATAGTTTTCTAGAAAAAATATATTGATATAGTTGGTCTGTCATGACTCTAGAATGACCTTGAATATGTAAGAATAGAAAAAAGGTGTGGTCGGTAGAAGATGACCATCACAAGGATATGAAGTACAAAATAATTCATCAATCTGATGAGATTCTCTCACAATCCATTCTTGTTGTCCTTGAATTGATAGATTGGGATCTCCACTAGGGATTTTGTGTGGAGAATGGGTCTCTAGGGTAAGACGAAGCATGTTTCATGAATATAAGCTAGTATATCTTCATCTGCATCATTTGGAGGATATTTTTCTATAAGATGTAGACTTGTTAGTTTCATATGGGCTTTCAATTAGTTGTCTCTATCATATTCATAGTTCTTCACAATCTGATAGCATTGTTCTATGCTACTAGTATCAACACTCAGTTGTATCCAAGTCTGTTGTTTGGATTAGATCATGGTCAGTTGTCCAATGGCATCTATCATAGGTAAAGTGGAAATTCAATAAACATGAAGGAGCAAATACAACTAACAGAAAGTGATATATATATATATATATAGTTATATATAGTTATAAATATATATATATATATATTATATATATATATATATATATATATCATTTTCATATATATATATATATATCATTATATATATATATATAGTTATATATATATGAAAATGAAGGAAATAGTAAACAAAACAAAGGTTAGATAAGATGGATAAGTCAGAATGTACTTAACATGAATGCAAATATAGAAGTACAATATAAATCAAATACAAAAAATGATAGATACATTAGATACATATTACAAATGGAGTCTGACTTTGGAACAACAAAGGAGAATTTGGAAACTATACAATAGTGAAAGTTGTAAGTGAAATGAGTTAAACTACAAGGGTATACAAAACTGTGAAGAATTTGGAAAGTAGATAATAGTGAAAGTTGAAATTGCGAGGTTGTTAAACTGTAAAGGTGTACAAAACTATAATTGAAATGAACATTAAGGGAAAAGTAGAAATAAGGGTCTACAAAATAGTAAGTGAAATGAACATGAAGGAAGTGATAGATAGGAGTTTCAAACAAAAGGACAATATAGGAAAAAAATATAGCACTAATGAACGCTTAAATACCAGGAAAATTTATCTTCAACTATTTCTTGCATGCTTTCTTTCTACTCTTTTAGATAACTGTAACCAAAATGATCATGTAGGAAACATAGAAGTAAGGGTGTATAAAATAATTATTGGAATGAAGGAAAGGCCATAAATAATGTTATACAAATCTTGAAGAAAAATGAACATGATCATAACCGTAGAAAGGATAGAAACTTGGATGTGTAAAAAACTATAAGTAAACGAAATAGTAGAAAGGATAGAATCATGGATACTTACGAAACTGTAACTGTAAACATGAATGAAACAACAATATTAACCAAAAATGTGATAATGTGTGACACTAGTAAGGGTTTGGAAACAAAAAGAATATGAAGGAAATGGTAGAATGGATAGATCCGTGCAAATGAATTCAACAACAAAGGAAGTATAAAAATAACATTAACCAGTAGCAAACACGCACATACTTGGCTAAATAGCTTCAATTATTGCTACACTACACTCTGCATTCTTTCTATTCTCCATTGGGCATTGAATGAGATGTTTGAAGTCTACTTGTCTTTACTTTAAGCACTCTTACAATTTTGAAATTTGAATTTCAAGATTTACTTGCAAGAATTCATTCGGTGACTGCTTTCAGTTAAGATTCGATGGATCTTTAATGGTTATTGGTGGCTTTACAAAATTTATTTTTGAATTTGTAGGTGGTTTATTTTTGAAGTGACCACATATTGTGCACTTAAGGAGGAATTGTGATACATTTTGTCGAGATTGATGGGACAGGGTCTTGTCCAAGGGTTAAAGGGTGGTAACATATACGTAGGAAATACAGGCCTAAATAGTAGTATTGAGGTGGAAAATATCAACATGTCTTAGTTCAATGTTTTTCCATGAAACACTATGTTGATTGTACCATGCACTGTGCTTGAGGTAGTCGACCTCATTTTAAGGTAAAATATTGACACATAAGTGATTAGACATATGTGTAACATAGGTAGAAAAGTTTGGATTTTTGTAATGAGCGACCCACTTTAAACTGCATTAGAAATTGTCAGTGTGAATGAAAAGTTTCCTGTTCAATAGGAAAGGGACCTAATTTTTTATTTGTTGCATATATAAAAAACACATATTGTCCTAATATGATGCTTTTAAAATTGTATTATGTTGTGGCTATTTTATTGTTGACTTTTGAAAACCACGTGGACATGTAATTTCATCTGATGTGATTACGTGTGGGCCCTTATTAGCTCCACCAACATCACAGGTTTAGGACCTTGTGCACTTATTGGCTCCTCTCCCCTACTATGGGTATTTTTGTTCAACAAATCGGCAACCATTTGGAAAAAGGTATTCATTGGCGGGGTTTTGTTGTGGACATGGCTACTTATGTTGAGTTGCGATGGCAAGGGGATATTGAAAAATTTATTGTGCATTCAATGGAATTAAATACTATGTATTTCATCTTGGGTTGTGATGGCAAGACATTTTTGGGTATTCAGAGTTCATTTTTCGTATTTGCTATTGTTTTTCATTATCTATCTTAACTTGTGTCTGTAGTTGGAAGCCAAAAACATTAGGGTGGGTTTTTATTGTTTGTCGACCATACAGGTGATGAACTACAACTGATTGTATGTTTGAATTCATTGATTTGATGATCAACAAAGTTACTAATGTGATGATATACATTAATCAGTTAATGTATTATCATTGACGTCAACTTGTTTTGATTATCATCGTGGTTAAAAACATATATTATGGATTGAAGATCTGGAATAAACAACTTTTATATGGTCGTTAATTGAAGAATTCTAGATACACTGAGTTAGAATAATAGACATCAAGCAAACACAGTGTATACCGAGTTTAGTGTTAACCGAGCTAGGTATCACCGACGTATCATGGTATTGACCGAGTAAATAAACTGAAGGCTGACTAAATGATGAGATGGTATATTATTTATGATTTCAAGGTAATTGATTAGGTTTTTTATGTTTATCAAACGACTACGAAAATTCAAGATGATCGGACGAAGGAGATTGAAATGTGTTTTTGACACAACTATCGAGGAGGGTTGAAGCGGAAAAATCAACAATGGAGATAAAGCTGAAAAATCTGAGGATGGAGATGAAAAGGTTTATGATGTCTATATAAGAGACAAGAGATTCATTATGAATTAAGATGCGCACACATGCACATTGATGAAGAGATTAAAGATGCATAGTGGGCAGTAGGAAGCCTCCAAAGGAATCAAATAGGGCAATACACCCCTAAACAACCAAATCTTAAGGCCAAAATGCTTCACACTTATCACAAGTGTGGGAAAGGACTTGGTTAAGGTTATCACAACCCAATACCCCAAGGGTAACCTAATCACTAGGTCTCACCAATCCTAAAACACCAACTACCAAGATTGGATTCTCAAGCACTTGACCCAAATTATCAACAATACCCCAAAAGTGACTTATAGGACTAGGGGTGACCTATACTCATAGGTGTGGTCTATTTAGGTCCCTAAAAAATAGTTCCAATTGTTCTTTCCATCCTTTGCAACCCACAAGACATAATTGCTTCACAAACCCAACACTAGGCTTGTAGCCTTTTTCAAAGGATATTTGATCTTAAAAAATATTCTTCCGCATAACCCCTAGAATGGATTAGGGATTCAGACACCCTGAGATCTTATAATTAAGCACCAAACATGAAGGTGAAAGAAAAGAAAGAAGATACACAAAAAGGCTATTGCAATTAGCCCTAATTTGGACAACACTTACACTACAAGTACTCCTTCCTTGCATCCAATGCCCAAAATAATAATTGGAACATGTGAGGACATGTATAAGGATAACCTAAACCGATTTAGAGCCTCTGATGATTCCCCAATCAAGAGTTATGTTGACTGTACTATTCTGTGAATGGTGCATACATAACAATATACACCTAGGGCATCATGGCAAGCCCATCTCCCTACATTTTGGTGAACCTATCCTACAAAGTCTTGAAGAACATCATGAAAAAATGCTTTCCACCAAGGGTCATTGAATTCCCATGGTGGAAAAGAGAAATACACTCAATTCTTATGAAACCTTGATTTAGGGCCTAAAATCCAGGGTAGTGGGATTACAAATTCAATAACTTTCAAAGTATGATTGATCAACACATGAAACCAAATGAAAATGAAATAAGGTTCACAAGAATAACTTTTGGTGTCAAAATTTCATGTCCTTCTATCTGTACCAATCTGTACTGATCGACTTTCCTCAGGATTTGCAGAGAAATGGTTATATTTTATTGATTCTTAATGCCAAAATTACATCATTAGCCTACCACCCACCTGAAAGGGCTTTTGTAGGAACTCCCAATAGTTACATAACATATTTGAACCAACTAGCTATTTGGGAGTTGTTTTACAAGTTTTTGACAAAAGTTGTCAAGTTTGCTCAAAAGTTGCTTGACAACTTTTGAGCAACGTTTGCATATTTTGTAAATTTGCAAATTTGATGACCAAACTTGGTCTCAACCTTATTTTTGTGATCCCTAGTGGATCCAAACATGAAAAACACAAAAAAAACCTATTCCTAGGGTTTTGGACCATCATTGACCAATAGTTGACTAAGGGCTCATTGGATGCCAATCTTGGAACTATGGTCTTACAAAGGAGTCCAATGATTAACCCATTGTTATAAGAAAACTAGAGGCCTCTTAGGACCTTAATGGAAACCCTAAGTTCCATAGGAAAACTTGGTTCATGCAGGGTGCTCCTGTACCATACTCCCCATAAGATTTTAACTCAAGTTCCCACTTGAGGTTAACTGGTCAACAGTGGTTACAAGTTGTTGGATTTGTTCCTCTGTCATCTAGGTAGCATCTATTGGAGGGAGTTCTTTCCACTTAACTAAGTACTACATGCACTTATTCTTCCTTGTTTGCTTCATCACTTTGGATTCCAAAAAAGTGTCTAACTCCATTGGTTTACTTTGTGGGATATCTGTCACATAGTCTCTATCATCCTCATCATGTGAACCCTGCACATTAGTAATATCCACAACACACTTGTAAGGGGTGAGGTCTGTAATATTAAAAATAGGAGAAATCAATAAAGTAGGAGGCAAAGAAATTTCATATGCATTTTCACCCATCTTGTTGAGGATGGTGCATGGTCCAACATTCTTCATGTGCAACTTTGAGTATCTACCTTTAGGGAGTCTCTCCTTCCTTAGGTATACCCATACCTTATCTCCAACCTTGAAATGAATCTCTCTCCTTCTCTTCTATGCTTGTGCTTTATATTTCACGGTGGATTGTTGTAGTGACTCTTTCACTTATATTTTCACTTTAGAGATCAGTTTGGCTGATTCCTCTCCTTGTGCACTAACTCTAAAATCAGAGGGTAACTCCACCAAGTCTAATGGGCCTTTTGGATGAAGTCCATACACTGTTTGGAATGGTGTCTTTCCAGTGGATCTATTCATGGAATCATTAAATGCAAATTCTGCTTGAGGTAAGATCATGTCCCAACTTTTGGTGTACTATTTTGTAAGGCATCTTAGGAGATTTCCAAGAGATTTGTTTACCACCTCCATTTTCCCATCTATTTGTGGGTGGTATGCTGAACTATAAGTCAAATTGGTGCCCAATTTCTTGAAGAGTGTCCTCCAAAAGTGACCTTGAAAATTCACATCTCTATCAGAGACTATTGTTTGTGGTAGACCATGGATTATAACCACTTCCTTAAAGAATAGGTGTGCTATATGGTAAGCATCATTGGTGCTCTTGCAAGGAACAAAATGCACCATTTTACTAAATCTGTCCATTATGAAAAAAACACTATCATAACCCTATTTTGTTCATGGTAATCCCATTATAAATTCCATTGAAATTTATTCCCATGGCCTAGAGGGAATTGGTAGGGGCTGGTATAGTCCTTGGTTAGTGGATACACCCTTTTCTTGTTGGCAAATAGTACAAGATTCTACAAACTTCTTGACTTCATTCCCCATCTTTGGCCAAAAATAACTTCTCTCCACTAAATCTATGGTTTTATCTATCCCAAAATTTCCTCCTAAGCCACCATAGTGTTTCTCTTTAATAATATTTGTTCTAATGAAACATTTAGGAATGTACAATTAGGCTCCTTTAAACAAGAGTCCATTCTAAATTAGGAAATTAGAAAAATCAGTATGGTATTTGCCTACCATTTTAGTGCATACCTCAAAAATTTCTCCAAATTTTGGGTCATAAGAATATAGGTGTTTTAGGGAGTCAAACCCTACACTCTGAAGTTGTACTTATTTAACCAATCCAACCCTTCTACTTAGGGCATCAACCACTTTGTTTTCCACTCCCTTTTTGTGCTTTATATTGAAGGTATAGGCCTGCAACTACTCCATCCATTTGATGTGTTTTAATGCAAGCTTCTCCTGACTATTTAGAAAACTTAGTGCATGGTTATTAGTATAACAAATAAATTCTTTAGGGAGCAAGTAGTGTCTCCACTTTTTCAGGGCTTGTACCATTGCATAAAGTTCTAAATCATATGTACAATACCTCTTCTTTGAATCAATCAATTTTTTTGAGAAAAATGCTATAGCCTTACCTTCTTGGCTCAAGATTGCACCTATAGCCAAGTTGCTTGCATCTGTTTCAATAGTGAATACCTTGTTGAAGTCAGGGAGCACTAGGATTGGGTATTGGGCCACTCTATTCTTGAGATATTGGAATGCATCTGCAGCTTCTTTAGTCCATTCAAATATGGTCTTCTTGGCTTTGTGGTACTTGAAGGAAGACTTGTCTCATCATTAAGCATGTTCCTTCCTCTGGTTCTAAGTCCCTTGCACTTGCATTGTCTTCTTGTTTTTCCTCTTGAATGAGTTGTGTTCTCCTTTCTGCTTGGTTTTTATTGTTCCTCTTCTCAGGGCATCTTCCTGCATGGTGTCCCAATTGATTGCAGTAGTAACACCTTAGTGGTCCATTTCCTCTTCCTGTATTTGTTCTTCCCCTATTGAAGGGTCTTCTCCCTCTATAGTTTCCTCTAAATTTTGAGTCACTATTTTCTTTGTCTCCTTGGTTAGGGGTCCTACTGCTATTACCATTGTATTGTACTCTATTCCAAGAGGTTCCTCTTCCTCTAAAGTTCTTTCCACTGTCATTGCTCTTTCCCTTTCCAAACTCTTGTTTTTTTTTTTGACTTCTCCTCTACCTTGAGTGCCATTTCATAACACTTGTTTACTGTGTTAGGGTAGTGTAGGCTAAGTTCCTCTTGAATGGATACCTTAAGACCATTCATATATCTTGCTAGATTTTCTTCTTCATCTTTTGCCACATTTGTCTTCATGCATAGTTTTAGGAACTCCTCGGTGTATGAGCCCATATCCATGTATTTTTGCCTTAGACTTTTCTTCCTTCTATGGAGTTATACCCCATAGTCTTTAGGCACATATGGCTCTTTGACCAATGCAATCATTTTTTTCCATGAAGAGGTCATACTCTTCCCATTCTTCACCCTCTCTGTTTGGATTAAGTTCCACCAAGTTAGGGCTGCTCCCTTCAACTTGGATCTTTCTATCTTCACTCTCTACTTCTCAAGGATGTCCTCACACTCAAAGAAGCTTGTCAAGGCCTCTATCCAATCCAAGGCCAAGTCTGCATTCATTTCCCATTGAAAGTTGGAAAATCCAACTTCTCCTCCATGGTTCTCCTCCCCATAGATTTTAAGGCATCTAGAAGGGGTCTCTGGTCTGTAGGAATGTTCACATCCTAATCAAGGGTGTCATCTTCCTCTTCACTCCCTTCTTCACCACCAAAGTTGTCTTATTTTCCCCTCTCTACCTTGTTCTCCAACTCTTGGAGTCTTCTTGTCAAGGCTGCATTTTCTGCCCTCTATTCTCTCACCATCTTTTCTAGTTTAATTTTTGTAACCCTTGAAGGGATATCTTCATCATCAGGAGTAGACATAGCTCTGATACCACTTGATGCATAGTGGGTAGTAGGAAGCCTCCAAAGGAATTAAATAGGGCAATACACGCCTGAACACCCAACTCTTAAGGCCAAAATGCTTCACACTTATCACAAGTGTGGGAAAGGACTTGGTTAAGGTTATCACAACCCAATACCCCAAGGGTAACCTAATCACTAGGTCTCACCAATCCTAAAACACCAACTACCAAGATTGGATTCTCAAGCACTTGACCCAAATGATCAACAATACCCAAAAAGTGACTTATAGGACCAAGGGTGAACTATACTCATAGGTGTGGTCTATTTAGGTCCCTAACAAATAGTTCCGATGGTTCTTTCCATCCCCTGCAACCCACAAGACATAGTTGCTTCACAAACCCAACACTAGGCTTGTAGCCTTTTCCCGAAGGATATTTGATCTTGAAAAAGATTCTTCCACATAACCCATAGAATGGATTAGGGATTTAGACACCCTTAATGGCCTAAGATCTTATACTTAATCACGAAAATATGAAGGTGAAGGAAAAGAAAGAAGATACACAAAAGGCTATTGTAATTAGCTCTAATTTGGACAACACTTACACTACAAGTACTCCTTCCTTGCATCATGTTATGCCCTGCATCCCTGTCCCTACATTTTGTGTGAAAAATGTTGGGTCCCCCTTTTTTGCTTTTGCTTGCGGCTTTGCCTTGTCCTTTTTTCCTTCTTTTGTTTTCTTTCTCCGGGGTTTTCTTCCCCGGCGTGTCATTTTGCTGTTTGGTTTTCCCCTCTGGGACTCTGATCCTGGAGGTTGTCTTTTGTTGGGAGTCAGATTTCGGACTCCAGGATTTTTCGTCATGATGTTCTTAGGGGTATCATCATGAAGAATCCCTGGGCCCAGAGTCCGGAGGTTTTTCCTGTCTGGAGATCGCCGGAAGGAGGAGGATTGCCTTTTACCGCGGGTATAAATAGATTTTGTCTGCCACTTTCACATTTACCGCGATTAAAACCTTCGAGCACTTAGAGAGAATTAAAGAGCAATTTCAAAGCGATTAATAGAGCATTTGTAGGAAGTTTGTGGTAATCAGAGCTTAATGATTTTCAGTCATTCTCAGGCAATTGCAAGTGCTTCGTGGTGGTGCTTCTGACCTATTGACAACTCGAGCTGTTGCAGAGCTCGCGCAGTAAACCCTCCCTTTCCTCCACCTTCTGCGTTCTCAAGTTGGTGTTTCTGCTTTTCCGCCTATCTTTCTTCCACTCTCTGGTTTCCTTCCATTTTTCTTTGTTTCATTTTGTTTCTGTTTGTTTTGTTTCCTGGTTTTGTCTGGCCTTTTTGTCTTCTGGTTTCGCCGCCCGTTGGTGGGTCGACTCTGCCAGAGGGTTGTCCACCCTCTGCGCGGGATTTGTTTGTCTGTAAATAATGTTAATAGTGTATATGGTGTAGATAGTTGTATATATCTATTTCTGCCTTGTCTGGTTTTCCCGCGGGTGTTGTCCCGCGATGTATATCCATGTATATATGTATGTTTGTAAATAGTCTATGTATATATCTCCCTATTTCTATGTGTATATCCTTCAGCTTCATGTATATCCTCCTGGGTGGCTTGACAAGCTGGTCGAGTCACCCCTGTGTTTGGTTTTCCTCCTTCGAGTTCACTTCGAGGCAGAAAACCACCTGTTTGAAACTCGGCTCCACGCCGGTTTCAAACAGGCAGTTTTCTCTCTCTCCTCCATCAAGTCTGTCAGAACCTCATTTACATCCTATGCGCGCAATCAATTCTAGCCAAGTGGCTCTCCCTTTTCACATGTTTGGACAGTTGGCTCCACTGTCATCGCCAAGGGCATCCCTCCCCCAAGAATTATAAATCCTTTCTTCCAGTTCCCCGGAACTGGAGAAAGAAGCAGAGCCTGCAGAGGTCCCAGCCAGTCACCCTCTGCAAGAGGAATTTGGTGATGTGTTTGCAACCGATGAGTTCAGGAATTTACAAGGGGACGATACACAAGTAGGGACAAATGTCCTGGAGAAAGAGCAAGAGGCTGCGGACCAAGAGGACTTGGAATAGGAACCTACATAAGAACAAGAGCAGGAAACAGAAGAGAAAGAGCCGGAATCAGAAATTATCTCTGGGGCTAAAGAGATACAAGGTCCGGGAGTGGAACAACCAAAGCCAAGCGAACAAATGGCATCCGCTGGGGGAACCAGACCTCCGGGAATAACTGTAAACCCAGTCACCACATTCTCAAGGCCACTCCCAGTAGTACCCTTCGGGCAGGTTATCACAGCGGCCCAAACTCTGAATCTCAGCTCGATACCTCCCCTACTGCCAACAGAGGAAGAAGCCCTGGAAGAGGAAGAACAAGAAGAAGAAGAGCAGCAAAAAGAGGACATCCCCGAAGAAGCCCACCAAGGTCCAAACCTAGAGATAGAAATACATGACCAGGCTAAGGAGATGGAGGTTGAAAATAATGTTGCTGCAGAAGAAGTTGAGGCAGGGAGGACGGATGAGGTCCACGATACTGAGGAGCAACAGCCACCGGATACTGGGAAAGAATCAAGAGAACAAGTTCTGGCAGGAAGGCCACCTCTCCCACCTCAGTGGCTGGTAGAAAGAAAAAAGAGAAAAGCTCAGTCCACTCCGGTGATTCCTTTCTCCCTGGTCGAGATGATGGCCCAAGTACAAGCCCCACCAAAAGCAAAGAAAGCCCGGACAGTTCACACTCTTCGAACTGGGCCGGGCGGAGAAATAGTTTCCGTTGTGGCAACACCTCCCCCGGGCACCGATGAAGCAACTGCAGACCCCGCAGATTAAAATGTTGCAGAGGTATCCCTGGGCAAGAGAGGGAAGCAAGGCAAGGTAGACTTGCTTAAGGAGGCGGCAAGGGCAGTAGAAGCCCGATACGAAAAGGAGGCCCAGAGGCTCAAAGCTGAGAAAGAGAAGAATGCAAATCTTATGGGATTGCTTACTGAGATGGCCAGACCCATCAACACCGCCCCTCCAAAGACCTCCACATCCGAGGAATTACCGCAGAGTGACATCGACTCCCTACGAGTAATGAAAAAGAA
Organism: Thuja plicata; assembly: GCA_018584345.1. Classification (NCBI taxonomy): domain Eukaryota; kingdom Viridiplantae; phylum Streptophyta; class Pinopsida; order Cupressales; family Cupressaceae; genus Thuja; species Thuja plicata. The sequence continues at coordinate 285,194 of MU226536.1, forward strand.
GGCCCAAGAAGTAGACGAATGGGTCACCCTACAGATAGGAAACACCTGGCATTTCCTATCGTCCACTCTCCCGGACTTATACACAGCTCGAAAAATTATTCATCAGGTGGAAGCTCTTATTGAGCAGTGGGAGAGTGACGCCGAAAATTACCAAGCATGGAAGGTGGAGCTCAAAGAGCTCCTCACCTTGGGAGAGGACATAATTTCCGAATCTAGAATTCTGGGTGAGGAATCATTTGATTTTGTAAGAACTCAGCACTCCAGACTTGACCTCACATTGGAGGTAACCAAGCAACTGGTAGAGTCCTTGCAAGAAAAGGTAAATACCGTAAAGTATTCTTCTAATTTATACAAGTATTTTGTGATGAAGGCTTCCGGGGCTGATCCCCTTAGAACAGATACTTTTACCCCTGAGGATTCAGTTTTGGGGAGTTTTGATGAAATAATGAAATCCCGGTATTTATCTCCGGAGGGAATGGACGGGGCCCGGATGGAAAAACTAACCAAGATGGTACTTAAGGGTCATGACACCGTAAAGATGGCAGAGGAGTTTAAAGGAAATGTTTCAGACCTAGGGGAACAAGTCGAAGTGGCCAGGCACAGAAGGGCCAGCCTAAAGAGTATAGATGAGGATGGCATTTTTCGCCTCCTCCAGGCCTTTAGCGATAATAAGAAACCTTGAACTTTCTTCGGGGGCCAGGGAGAACTCAAGTGTTGAGCATTATTTATTTTTGAGTATTCTTTGTTCTTTTGGGACGTAAGTTCCCAGATCTCGGAATCCCAAATCCAACAATTTTGTATTCTTTAAAGTGATCCGTGTCCCGGTCCCCGAGGCCGACCTGTCACTTTCAGAAGTGGTTAATAAAGGACTGTCAGAAGGTAGTTGGCCACATCAAGAGGCATCGGCTTGGCAGTTGGTCTTCTGATAGGGTGGTCTTCTCAAGGCGCCGCTCAGCAGTACATTTGGCACATTGGAGACAGGGCGCCGCATTTCCTATTTATGAGGCAAGTAGCCTCAGTCCTCGAGGAACCTGCTTCCTTCCTTTCTCCTTTTCGGTTCTCTTCCTGAGACCGATTCTTCCAATGTTTATTCTTATCTTATTCTTCTGACATGACAGACCTATTCCGTCTCCAGGTCTTTTGTAGGGTGGCGCAGGTAGTACCGGCCCCTGGATATTATATTTTATTGAAGTGTGTAAAATAGGGTTAGGGTTAGAAGAGTTGTATAAATAGGCAAATCGGCCCATTTCCAAGGGTCGGCGAAATTGATGATTTTGTTGTCCATAGCAATAGCAAAGAAGTTTCTCTTTTTAAGCTGCAGAGCTCAATGCTCCATTATTCTATTCTTGGTAGTTAGATGCTCCCCTAGAGCCACCATTGTATCACGCACCAGTGCTTGTTGAATTGAATATTAATGAAGAAGGAAGAATTCTTGGCAATGATGTTGTTAGCATTCCTGCTTCTGAGTTAATGGTATTTCATGTTTTGATGTTCTTTATGTCTTTTACTCTGGTATGTCAAAGTAGATTAACGAACTCTTTACTCTCGCTACTGATAAAATGCTAGCTGATGGTTATGTATTTCTTCGGTATTAGTATAGTTTACCAGGGTATCATTGATGTTCCAGAAATTTTTGCATGACTATAGTTAGATGAAATACTTCTAACCCTGCAGGATCTTTTTCATTTTATTTGCTAAGTGTAGAACGCTTGGGAAAACCTTACCTTGATCGAATCTCTGGAGAAGATGAGTTGAAGAAACCAGCTATCTCCCTCGAAAACAGTCACCCCTCCCAACCGAGCCCTGCACCGTCGTGACCCGACACCCAGGTGCTTGGAGGCCCGGAGGATTTATTTCCCCCGGACAACCTTTGCAGGCGGAGTTGGCCGATTTCCCCAGAACCCGGTGACAACTTATGACTGTTGGCAGACCCGGTCAGCAAAACCTCGTCAATAGAAACTAGCGCTAGAAGGAGGGCATGAGCTCATCCCCCTCCCAAGATTCTAATTTTACACCTGAGGGTTCCCTGAGTTGTAGTTTTAAGAGGCAAACCTTTAGTGGGATTGGGTCTTTTTCCCCAGCTAAATTTGAAAAAGTCCTTAGGTACGCCCCGAATCTCAGAAAGTTTGTCAAACTCGAGCCCCCTGCTCGAAAGAAACATACCTCAAAAGTCACACCAGCCACTGTTGTTTGGGGACCTACCATAACTCTGAATACTCAAACTCCCCAGACAGTCCTGGGAACCAGTACCCAAACCACTATCCAACATATAGTTCCCCCAATGGCTGCATATTTCAGAAACACCGGGTCCCCAATGGGCACTTTTCTGGGCGCAACCAATGATTTACCCTCTCACCCAGAAAAGATCTACCCACGATACGAGCACCTAGGCTCGTGAACCACAGAAGAACACTTATAGGCATACAAAGATGCCATGAATCGACACTGGATCTAGCATGAAGATATTGTGACCCATATGTTCCCGCTGTCCTTACGACAAAGTGAGTTGAACTGGTACCTTAACTTGCCTGCCAACTCCATCAACACTTGGCAGGATATGGAGGACACCTTCCTATTTTCCTTTCGTGTACATGTGGACCCAGCCTGGTCCCACAGCCAGTTCATCTCCATCAGAAAGGAACCCAATGAACCTCTTGCAGTATTCAACCATAGGTTCCAACGCACCTTGAAGCGGTGTACGGGTCCTTTTATCCCATCTCCAAACGTAACCATATAGACCTATCTTAATGCGATGGACCCTTTTGTTGCCACTCTCCTTTGGAGAACAACCATCCTAGGCGACCGGGATACCTTGGTGAAAGTCTACAACCTAGCCCTAGAGCTGTCATGCGGTCTTAACAAATCCCCGGGCGGGATTGGGCAGAGCGCACCTTTCAACATGATCCCCGGCGGAACTATATATGCCAGGGGATACAACCCCAATCTGGCAATAGGCACCCCCTCAATGGCAACAAATCCTCCGCCACCTTTGATAGACCAACAGGTGCGATACGTTTATCCAACTCAGACCTAGATGACACCGGGTCTGGAAGTCTTCCCTTGGAATCAGTCGCAGCAAACACAACAGACTCAGACACAACCGTCTGGAGTGCCATTCTTCCAGTCATCCGCGACTAGAGGATTTCCGCCCTCAACTCTAGATAATACTGTTGCCTTCCCGGGAAACCAGCAACAACAACAGCCGTCACATTGTGACACTAACACTCAGTTGACCGCCAAGGTTGAATCCCTCCGGTGAATGTTGTCCACCTTGACCATGGACATGGGCCAACTGAAGGCTGGGTCCTACGCGCAACAGAATTTGAATTCCCAGAGGGGAAACATTTTCTCTGGCCAACGAAACAACAATGCCGGAGGGAAAAACTTCAACAATGGGCCTAGGCCCAATCAGCAGCAATGGAACAACAACGCAAATGCCGGAGGCTTGCCTCCGAACTACAATACTAACCAAAATGGTGCTGGACCATCACATTTTACACCTGTCACAGACTTCCCACCCATGACTAATTGGTGTAGATTACATGATACTGGTTCACACAATGAGGTGAATTGAGCCACTTTGGAGAAGGTTATCATGATCTCCTAGCTGGACAGGCAGCAGTCGCATGATACTACCCCTTCAGAGCCTCCTGTCTAGGAAACAACCCACAGTACCTTCACCTATGATACCATCTTCTTTGGGACTTATGGAGAAGATGAAGAAGAGTCTAAATTGCAGGGATTCTTTGATGAATCTACCCCGCCCTTTAAGGCCAACACCTTTACTAACCTGCGGACTCCATATAACACTCAGAGTCAGGCTGGTAAAGGACCAGCTTACACGCCCACACCTCCTATCAAAGATACTCCTCCTCCCCGGAATAACGTGACTGATCGACCCGCGCCTCCAAAAGGTCCTAGGTCTAACCAAGCAAAAGATCTCGTGGAGGAAAATTGCCAGTTCCCAGGAGGAAGATTTGACATTATGAAGGCGTTAGAGTAGACCACCACCTCCATGACCTTGATGGAGGTTTTTTTGAACTGTCCCGAGTAGAAGAAGTCTCTTCTGAAGCTCTTAGGGAACCCAGAAGCTATCAGCCGCCCACCCAAGACTGTCTCCTTTGAAGATGCTAATGCGGCTGTCTTCCACAGAAATAACGAGGATCCTCCCTTCTTACTAGGCCTGAATATACACGGTAAGAATATACATAATTTCCTAGTAGATTCTAGAGCTTCAGGTAACATCATGCCCTTGTCCATTTGTCAGAAGCTCAGATTCCACCCCACCCCATCTAATGGTGCAGTAATCCAGCTGGATAAGACAGCTATAAAAATGGTGGGAGAATTGAAGAATGTCCGGATACATCTTATCCAGGACCCCAGGATAGCCAGCATCATTGACATCCAAGTGATGGACATCCCAGAGACTTATGGGATGTTACTAAGTCAGAATTGGTCTAAGTCTTTGAATGGATACTTTTCGACCGACTTCACCCACCTATGGTTTCCATGGGAAGGAGAATCAAATAAGATTCGGGTCGAAAGCGAACCCCAGATGAAACAGGCCCTTACCGAGGTGGGGAGGGTCAACGAAGTCTTTTTATCTGAGACTTCTCTGGGGGTGTACAAACCTTTTAAAATTTTAACATTTGATTTTGTCCCCGGAGAAGATCCCGCTGTGCTACAGAGAGCCCAAGACCTAGAAGAAAAAATGAGAGTTGAAGTCAACTCTCAAGGTGCCACAACAACCCTTGCCACACTCCTGTCTGGCACTTGGTGCCGAGTACACTACCAAAAATATTCAGAACTGGAGTGTGGGCCATGTCTCTTGATCGCTAACCGGCACCTTGATGTCCTTTGGAACAAACAACATGCAACTGATTTCCTAGGACCCAGTATTCCTATGGGATGCGCTCCTTTGGTGCCATCTCCCCGGGAATCCCAAATTCAAAAGGCTCCGGAGGAAAACTCTACTTTCATGCCGGTAGTCTGAGAGGTACCCCCCAAGTCCCCCGGCAATAATCCAAAGAAAATTCCCCCTCCCCAGCCCCAGATTACAAACAATGACTTATGGACCCTGAAGTTCGATGGGTCCCGATCCAAACAGGGCTGTGGGGCCGGGGTAGAATTAATCAACTCGTGAGGGAAATCCTTCCTCACGTCCTACATGCTGTAGTTTAACTGTACAAACAATGTCACAGAGTACGAGGCTTTTATCCTTGGACTCTTATTTGCATTAAGGAAAGGTATCACCCGCCTCTGGGCTCTAGGTGATTCAGAGTTGGTTGTTAAACAAATCCGGAGTCAATATACATGTCATGATAAAAGGTTGGCCGCTTATCGCAATCGGGCTTGGAGCCTTATTAAGGATTTCGATGCCTTTGGCATTGACCTCATTCCCCGGTGACGGAACTATGTCCCAGACGCCCTTGCCATTTCTGCCAGCACACTTGAGCCAATGGCTGGCTCACGACTCCGGAGATTTTCAGTTGAGATGGTCCCCACCCCCTCCATCCCAGATAATGTTACCCACTTTCAGGTTTTTGAAGACGATCAACACATCCTGGCCTTCATGGCCAATGTTGGTGTCTTTGAGGACCAGATA
>MU226536.1:290848-305081 GCA_018584345.1 Thuja plicata
GGACCAGATAGTGGAGGAACGAGACCACGATGATACTAGACAAGGTGATGAAGATGATGGGATCATGGACTTGCCCACCAACACCATCCCAAAGGGGATGGTTGCATTAGAACGAATCTTCGACTCAGACCCCCAGGCCCGTGAGAAGGTGTCATCCTCCTCTGAGGGAGGAAAGTTTGAAAAGGTTAACATCGGCCAGCTCGGTGAAGAAAAGATCATCCACATTGGTACCTCCTGCTCCCCTGAAGAAAAGGAGAAGATTCTCGCAGTCCTCTGGGAGTATATTGATGTAATTGCCTGGGGTTATGAAGACTTGAAAACATATGATACATCCATTATGACCCATACTATTCCCCTGAAACCTGATGCTAAGCCCTTTCGGCAAAAGAAAAGACCGGTCAACCCCCTAATAGAGCCTTTGATTCGTCAAGAGGTGGAAAAAATGCTGTCAGCCCGAATAATCTTTCCAATCCGGCACACTACGTGGGTTGCCAACCTGGTCCCTATAAGGAAAAAGAATGGTGAGATTCGCCTTTGCGTGGATTTTTGAAACTTGAAAAAGGCATCTAAAAAAGATAATCACCCTCTCCCCTCGTTGGATGAGGTGTTGCAGATAGTAAATGGATCCTAGATGATGTCCTTCTTGGATGGATATTCAGGGTACAACCAGGTCATTGTCAAGTATGAGGACAGAGAGAAAACAACGTTTACCACCAAGTGGGGAACGTTTGCGTACAGAAGAATGCCCTTCGGCCTGATCAATGCAGGGGCTAAATTTCAAAAGGCCATGGACATTGTGTTTGAAGGCCTCGTAAATCGATGCATAATCATCTACATGGATGATTTAACCATCTTCTTCCGGGACAGGTGTGATCATCCCGCCCACCTCGCTCAGATCTGCGAGAGATGTCGCCGGTACGAAATATCCCTCAACCCCAAGAAGTGCATATTCGGGGTCACCGAAGGGAAGTTTCTCAGGCATATTGTCTCTAAGAAGGGTATATCCATAGACCCTGATAGAGTCGAAGCATTACTGAATCTACAGATGCCTGGCAGCAAGAAAGAGATGCGATCCTTTTTTGGGAAGATCAACTTTGTGCGACGGTTCATCACAGGATTCGCAGAAATAGTTAAACCACTCAATGAGATGATGAAAAAGGATACCAAGATTGAGTGGAGTCCCGAAGAAAAGCGGGCATTCACCCAGATCAAACAGACAATCACGGAAGCACCGGTCTTGGCTAGCCTGAACTATTCCCTTCCGTTTTACATTTACTCATTTTCTTCGCCGCATTTCACTGCGGCAGTGTTGACCCAGAAGGTTGAAGGGGAGGAACGACCAATAGCTTTCATGAGTTCCCCCTTTAAGAACTCCAAAGTCTGGTATTTTCCACTAGAAAAATAGGCCTTCGCTCTGGTCCGCGCCGTGAAGAAATTTTGGCATTACATTCTCCAGAGCAAAGTTCACGCTATCATTCCGGACTAGGCCGTTAAATCTTTGCTGATGTAGAGTGAATTGGGTGAGAGACGGGGGAAATGGATGGCCATCCTCCAGGAATATGACTTAGAAATGCAGCCCATGAAAATAGTCCGAGGCCAAGGACTAAGTCGGGCGATAGAAAAAGAGACTCCCCGCATAGAATGCCAAACTTACACAGTGGAGTCCATCACCCAAGACCCGTGGTATACCGATTTGGTATATTTGTTGCTAAATAAAAAATGTCCAGAGGGGTTACCTCCCCACAAATGCCGCGCTCTGCGGATGAAAAGTGCACACTTCATGATCAAAAACTCTGCGATTTACTGAAGAAATTATGAGGGAGTGTACCTCCGGTGCATTGATAGAGACCAAGCTGTAAGAATAATCGATGAATTCCATGGACAGTTTGGAACCGGGCATGGCTCAGCCGACGCCACTGCCCATCAGATCCTCTGGGCTAGATACTATTGGCCCTGTATATTCAAAGATGTTTACGCTCACGTTAGGAAATGCCATGCCAAACTGCAGCGCATCGTGAGTGTAACCCAGCGATGCCTCTACAACCAGTCTACGAGGCTAGACCCTTCACCCAATGGGCATTTGACTTCATCAGAGAGATCAACCCCAACTCGTCTGCCAACCACTGATACATCCTTACTGCTACTGATTATTGCACCTGGTGGTCTGAAGCTATACCTTGCAAAAATAATACGACAGACGTAGTTATCAAATTCTTGGAGGAAAACATCGTCACAAGATTTGGAATGCCCTTTGCCTTGGTATGTGACAATGGTCTGGTGTTTTCCTCAGCACAGTTACTCGAATGGACCTACAATCGGAAGATCACACTGAAGTTCTCCAGCAACTATTACCCCCACGGAAACGGTGTTGCTGAATCAACGAACAAAAATCTACTTGAAGTGATCAAACACCTGTTAGAACAAAATCCTTGGGTTTGGCATCAAAAGCTGAAATTCACCCTCTGGGCAGATCACATTCGTATTAAGGCCACCCTGGGAATATCACCATTCCACCTGGTTTATGGCCAGAACCCTGTATTCCCAGTCAATTTACAGATCCTAGTTTTACAGTTCATGTAGGAATTTTGCAACCGGGACAACGTCGTGGAGGTTCAGCTCTTGAATCTGGTGCGAATGGAGGAACAGCGAGACACAACCCTTGAACATTTCGCGTGTCATCAAGCAGTGGTAAAAAGATGGTTTGATAGAAGAGCCCAATATAAGGCTTTTCAGATCTCGGATCTAGTCCTGTTGTGGGACAAGGCCCGGGAGAAGAAAGGAAAGCACACCAAATTCCAACGGCTCTGGCTTGGACCATATCTGATCTCAGAAATCTGTGGGGAAAATACTTACCGCCTCAACACCTTGACTGGGGAACCTGTCGCATTGCCCATTAATGGACAGTTTCTCAAACACTATTTCGAGTAAGGTAAGTTTGTCCTAAGTTGTATTATATGTAAAGCTTTCCGCTTGTAAATATTCCCTCTAGGTGCCTCATTGTGAGGTACCCTTTCTTGTAAATAGCCTCATCGGCTGTCCTCCGGGGCAGTCCTCTTTTGTCATCTTTGTTTTCGTCTTTGGTTTTCTTTCGGTCCCGGTGTTTTGTCCCGTCTTGCAGGAATCAGAATGCTTCACATAACTTTGGCCTCCAGTACAATGTCTACGGCATGGTGAACTTTAGAATCTGTCTTTAGCACGGTGGAGCCAGCCCAGTCTTCAGGGTTCGTTTCACGGGTTATGGCACATTTTGAGGAATTTTCATTGGGCGTTCTCTCCAGAAATCTTGTGACCAGTGAACAAGATAATAATACAAGGAACAAGTAATCAGACACACCGAGGGTAGATCAGTTGTACTCTTTGATTGACCCAGGTCTGAAAATCTAAAGGAATTCTTCCCGGGTCTGGAGCTTTATCCCCTCTTCAAATATCTAAACGTAGGTGGATAGGTGAAAGGAGTACCGCCATTAAGATTAGCTAAGCTTAATCTTATTGGTGAAAGAAGTACCGCCTTCCCCACCCAGAAACAAATAAAATAACAGGAGGAAAAGTGGGATAGAACTCCGGTCTCTGGGGGAAACGAGCAAATTGATGACTGGTTTGATGTGATTAGTACCTCTTCTCTACTCCTCCCAAAGGTCATCGCCTTGATTTCCTTCCAAAGAACACATGACACCACTGACGAAGGACTACAGACTGACTCCTGTGTGGTTGGATTCTCTCAGATATGTTGCTCTTTGCCTGTCAGACGCTTTGGGAAGTGGCTTGGTTCCAGTTTTGCTAACCAGAGATTCTTTGGTTCTCAAATGTGCTAAGGCATTTGTCCCAGATAGTCGCCATTTGTTATGCCCTACATCCCCGTCCCTACATTTTGTGTGAAAAATGTTGGGTCCCCCTTTTTTGCTTTTGCTTGCGGCTTTGCCTTGTCCTTTTTTCCTTTTTTTGTTTTCTTTCTCCTGGGTTTTCATCCCCGGCGTGTCATTTTGCTATTTGGTTTTCCCCTCTGGGACTCCTATCCTGGAGGTTGTCTTTTGTTGGGAGCCAGATTCCAGACTCTGGGATTTTTCATCGTGATGTTCTTAGGGGTATCATCACAAAGAATCCCCGGGCCCGGAGTCTGGAGTTTTTGCCTGTCTGGAGATCGCCAAAAGGAGGAGGATTGCCTTTTACCGCGGGTATAAATAGATTTTTTCTGCCACTTTCACATTTACCACGATTAAAACCTTCGAGCACTTAGAGTGAATTAAAGAGCAATTTCAAAGCGATTAACAAAGCGTTTGAAGGAAGTTTGTGGTAATCAGAGCTTAACGATTTTCAGTCATTCTCAGGCAAGTGCAAGTGCTTCGTGGTGGTGCTTCTGACCTATTGACAACTCGAGCTGTTGCAGAGCTCGCACGGTAAACCCTCCCTTTCCTCCACCTTTTGCATTCTCAGGTTGGTGTTTCTGCTTTTTCGCCTGTCTTTCTTCCGCTCTTTGGTTTCCTTCCGTTTTTCTTTGTTCCATTTTGTTTCTGTTTGTTTTGTTTCCTGGTTTTGTCTAGCCTTTTTGTCTTCTGGTTTTGCTGCCCATTGGTGGGTCAGCTCTTCCAGAGGGTTGTCCACCCTTTGCGCGGCAGTTGTTTGTCTGTAAATAATGTTAATAGTGTATATGGTGTAGATAGTTGTATATATCTGTTTCTGCCTTGTTTGGTTTTCCCGCGGGCGTCGTCCCGCGATGTATATCCATTTATATATGTATGGTTGTAAATAGTCTATGTATATATCTCCCTGTTTCTATGTGTATATCCTTTAGCTTCATCTATATCCTCTTGGGTGGCTTGACAAGCTGGTTGATTCACCCCTGTGTCTGGTTTTCCGCCTTCGAGTTCGCTTCGAGGCAGAAAACCACCTGTTTGAAACTCGGCTCCCCACCGGTTTCAAATAGGCAGTTTTCTCTCTCTCCTCCATCAAGTCTGTCAGAACCTCATTTACGTCTCATGCACGCAATCAATTCCAGCCAAGTGGCTCTCCCTTTTTGCGCATTTGGACAGTTAGCTCCGCCGTCATCGCCAAGGGCATCCCTCCCCCAAGAAGTAGAAATCATTTCTTCCAGTTCCCCAGAACCGGAGAAAGAAGCAGAGCCTGCAGAGTTCCCAGCCAGTCCCCCTCTGCAAGAGGAATTTGATGATGTGTTTGCAACCGATGAGTTTGGGAATTTGCAAGGGGACGATACATAAGCGGGGACAGATGTCCTAGAGAAAGAGCAAGAGGCTACAGACCAAGAGGACTTGGAACAGGAACCTGCACAAGAACAAGGGCAAGAAATAGAAGAGAAAGAGCCAGAACCGGAAATTATCTCTGGGGCTCAAGAGATACAAGGTCCGGGAGTGGACCAACCAAAGCCAAGTGAACAAATGGCATCTTCTGGGGGAACCAGACCTCCAGGAATAACCGTAAACCCAACCGCCACGTTCCCAAGGCCACTCCTGGGAGCAACCTTCGGGCAAGTTATCACAGCGGCCCAAACTCTAAATCTTGGCCCGATACCTCCCCTACTGCCAACAGAGGAAGAATCCCTGGCAGAGGAAGAACAAGAAGAAGAAGAGAAGCAAAAAGAGGACATCCCCGAAGAAGCCCACCAAGGTCCAAACCCAGCGATAGAAATACAGGACCAGGCTAAGGAGATGGAGGTTGAAAAGAATGTTGCTGCAGAAGAAGTTGAGGCAGGGAGGACGGATGAGGTCCATGATACTGAGGAGCAACAGCCACCGGATACTGGGAAAGAATCAGGAGAACAAGTTCTGGTAGGAAGGCCACCTCTCCCACCTCAGTGGCTGGTGGAAAGAAAAAATAGAAAAGCTCAGTTCACTCCGGTGATTCCTCTCTCCCTGGCCGAGATGATGGCCCAAGTACAGGCCCCAACAAAAGAAAAGAAAGCCTGGACAGTTCACACTCTTCGAACTGGGCCGGGGGAAGAAACAGTTGCGATTGTGGCAACACCTCCCCTGGGCACCGATGAAGCAACTGCAGACCCCACAAATTACAATGTTGCAGAGGTATCCCTGGGCAAGAGAGGGAAGCAAGGCAAGGTAGACTTGCTTAAGGAGGCGGCAAGGGCAGTAGAAGCCCGATACAAAAAGGAGGCCTAGAGGCTCAAAGCTGAGAAAGAGAAGAATGCAAATCTTATGGGATTTCTTATTGAGCTGGCCAGACCCATCAACACCGCCCCTCCAGAGACCTCCACATCCAAGGAATTACCGCAGAGTGACATCGACTCCCTACGGGTAATGAAAAAGAAGGCCCAAGCAGTAGACAAATGGGTCACCCTACAGATAGGAAACACCCAGCGTTTCCTGGTGTCCACTCTCCCGAACTTATACACAGCCCAACAAATTATTCATCAGGCGGAAGCTCTTATTAAGCAGTGGGAGAGTGACACCGAAAATTACCAAGAATGGAAGGTGGATCTTGAAGAGCTCCTCACCTTGGGAGAGGACATAATTTCCGAATCTGGAATTCTGGGTGAGGAATCATTTGATTTTGTAAGAACTCAGCACTCCAGACTTGAACTCACATTGGAGGTAACCAAGCAACTGGTAGAGTCCTTGCAAGAAAAGGTAAATACCATAAAGTATTCTTCTAATTTATACAAGTCTTTTGTGATGAAGGCTTCCGGGGCTGATCCCCTTAGAACAGATACTTTTACCCCCAAGGATTCAGTTTTGGGGAGTTTTGATGAAATAATGAAATCCCAGTATTTATCTTTGGAGGGAATGGACGAGGCCCGGATGGAAAAACTAACCAAGATGGTACTTAAGGGTCATGACGCCGCAAAGATGGCAGAGGAGTTTAAAGGAAATGTTCTAGACCTGGGGGAACAAGTCAAAGTGGCCATGCACAGAAGGGCCAGCCTAAAGAGTATAGATGAGGATGGCATTTTTCGCCTCCTCCAGGCCTTTAGTGATAATAATAAACCTTGACCTTTCTCTGGGGGCCGGGGAGAACTCAAGTGTTGAGCATTCTTTATTTTTGAGTATTCTTTATTCTTTTGGGATGTAGGTTCCTGGATCTCGGAGTCCCGAATCCAACAATTTTGTATTCTTTAAAGTGATCCGTGTCCCGGTCCCCGAGGCTGACCAGTCACTTTCAGAAGTGGTTAATAAAGGACTGTCAGAAGGTAGTTGGCCACATCAAGAGGCATCATCTTGGCAGTTGGTCTTCTGACAGGGTGGTCTTCTCAAGGTGCCACTCAGCAGTACATCTGACACATTGGAGACAGGGCACCGTATTTCCCATTTATGAGGCAAGTAGCCTTAGTCCTCGAGGAACCTGCTTCCTTCCTTTCTCCTTTCTGGTTCTCTTCCCGAGACCGATTCTTCCAATGTATATTATTATCTTATTCTTCTGACATGACATACCTATTCCGTCTCCAGGTCTTTTGTAGGGTGGCGCAGGTAGTACCGACACCCGGATATTATATTTTATTGAAGTGTGTAAAATAGGGTTAGGGTTAGAAGAGTTGTATAAATAGGCAAATCAGCCCATTTCCAAGGGTTGGCAAAATTTATGATTTTTTTGTCCATAGCAATAGCAAAGAAGTTTCTCTTTTTAAGCTGCAGAGCTCAATGCTCCATTGTTCTGTTCTTGGTATTTAGATGCTCCCCTGGAGCCACCATTGTATCACGCACCAGTGCTTGCTGGATTGAATATTAATGAAGAAGGAAGAATTCTTGGCAATGATGTTGTTAGCATTCCTGCTTCTGAGTTAATGGTATTTCATGTTTTGATGTTCTTTATGTCTTTTACTCTGGTATGTCAAAGTAGATTAACGAACTCTTTACTCTCGCTACTGATAAAATGCTAGCTGATGGTTATGTATTTCTTCAGTATTAGTATAGTTTACCAGGGTATCACTGATGTTCTGGACATTTTAGCATGACTATAGTTAGATGAAATACTTCTAACCTTGCAGGATCTTTTTTGTTTTATTTGCTAAGTGTAGAACTCTTGGGAAAACCTTACCTTGATCGAATCTCCGGAGAAGATGAGTTGAAGAAACCAGCTATCCCCCTCGAAAATAGTCACCCCTCCCAACCGAGCCCCACATCGTTGTGACCTGACACCCAGGTGCTTGGAGGCCCGGAGGATTTATTTCCCCTGGACAACCTTTACAGGCGGAGTTGGCTGATTTTCCCAGAACCCGGTGACAACTTATGACTGTTGGCGGACCCGGTTAGCAAAACCCTGTCAACACATCCAAAGCCAAAAATTATAATTGGAACATGTGAGGGAATGTATAAGGATAACCTACACCAATTTAGAGCCTCTGATGAATCCCTAATCAAGAGTTATGCTGATTGTACTATTTTGTGAATGGTGCATACATAGCAATATACACCTAGGGCATCATGGCAAGCCCATCTCCCTTCATTTTGGTGAACCTATCCTGCAAATTCTTGAAGAACATCATGAAAACATGCTTTCCACCAAGGGTCATTGAATCACCATTGTGGAAAATATAAATACACTCAATTCTTATGAAATCCTAATTTAGGCCCTAAAATCCAGGGCAGTGGGAGTACAAATTCAATAAATTTCAAAGTATGATTGATCAACACATGAAACCAAATGAAAATGAAAGAAGGTTCACAAGAATAACTTTTGGTGTTAAAATTTCATTTCCTTATGTCCGTACCAATCCGTACTGATCGACTGTCCTCAGGATTTGTAGAGAAATAGTTATATTTTATTGATTCTTAATGCCAAAATTACATCATTAGCCTACCACCCACCTAAAATGGATTTTATATGAGTTCCCAATGGTTACATAGCATATTTGAACCAACTAGCCATTTGGGATTTGTTTTACAAGTTTTTGACAAAAGTTGTCAAGTTTGCTCAAAAGTTGCTTGACAACTTTTGAGCAACTTTTGCATATTTTGCAAATTTGATGACCAAATTTGGTCTCAGTCTTATTTTTGTGATCCCTAGTGGATCCAAACATGAAAAAAAAAAAAAAAACCTATTCCTAGGGTTTTGGACCATCATTGACCAATAGTTGACCAAGGGCTCATAGGATGCCAATCTTGGAACTATGGTCTTACAAAGAAGTCCAATGATTAACCCATTGTTCTAACATAACTAGAGGAATCTTAGGACCTTAATGGAAACCCTCATTTCCATAGGAACACTTGGTTCATTCAGGGTGCTCCTGCACCAATTAAATTCATGCATGACTGATCAAACTGGTTGAAGACAGAATCAAGCATTTTTGCTGACATCACCGAGCGATAGAGAAAGAGCATTTACCGAGCATAAAAGAGTATGAAGAATCAAAGGAACTAAAGTGAATATTGATCAGAGGTATTATTGTTCTAAGCATAGATCTGAAAAACTGCAAATAGAGTTGTATTTGAATAAGATCATTACTATATCAGTTGAACCATTGTTACAGATAAATCTCATAACTGAGTGGGACTTAACAGTCTGTTTCTTATGAGATTCAATGAATGTTGATTGTTTTCTTGTTGATGCCATAGTGAATGATTGGTCAAGGGAGAACTGTTAGTGATAAATATTCTAACCAGGTCACACCTAACAATGTGCATTGTAACCTTTAAGAGGGCTGGCTCTGAACCAAGCTCACTTCAGAAGAGTAAATTATTTTGGGTTACCGGTCCTAGGTGATTTTCCCTTTTGCAGGGTTTCCACGTTAAAAATCTATGTGTTAATGTGTATGGATGTGTTGGATTTTTATTTTTCTTTACACTTTAATTTATTTTCATTGATTGATAATCACAGTATTTATTTAACTGCTACTTGATAGATGAGTTTGTAGATGATTTTGAGATCACAGTTTATATTTCATCGAGTTGATTTATATGTTTGAAATTGTTTTTATATACATATGGGAGTATTTAGGACTATAGGATAATTAGAACTAACCGATTCACCCCCCTCTCAGTTATCTAAGAATTGGTATCAGAGCATATAGTGCTTAGAAGGAAAGTTTTAAAGGACTTAAGCTAAAGATCACAAGATGTATAAGAAAGATGTGCCTAAGATGAAAAAGGACAACTTATCAACATGGAAGAGAAGAATGAGACTATATCTATCAGGGATTGGAAATGATACAACACAATACTTGGATATTGACTTCACCTTACCTATTTGACCTTTGACTATTGATAAGCTGAGAGAAAGACATGAACAAAATACTACAATGATAGAGCTTGCTTCTTCACTATCTGATGTTGAATGTGATGATGTCAAGACATGTACATCAGCCAAGAAGATGTGGGACCAACTTACACTAGTTCATGGAGGAGAGGTAAATGTTCAAAAAGCTAAAGTTGAAAGTCTAAGAGGAAAGTTTAATTACATGAGAATGAAAGAAGGAGAAAACATATCACATTATAGTAACCGAATCAAGGAGGTTGTGAATACTATTCATGGAGTAGGTGGAGTTATTAATGAAGACACTATTTTATGTAAGATTCTCAGAACTTAATTGCCTATTTATGCTATTAGAGTCTCTACAATACATGAAATGAGAGCAGCACCTAGAAATAATATTACAATTGATAGTTTAGTCGGTAGACTGATTTCATTTGAGTTGAAATTTTTTGACAACAATGTTGTTCCTACTGTTGAATCTACATTTATGTCATCTCTGAAAATTAGTAAATCTGGTAACAAACACATGATAAGAAATTATAGTGACAGTGATAGTGATGAGAGAGAACTTGATGAAATTGAAGCATTAATGACTAGACGATTGCATAAAGGTAAAGGAAGATATAAAGGTAAACTACCTTTGGTATTCTTTAATTGTAAAGAAATTGGACACTTTGCTGCCAGATGCCCTAACAGGGAAAATGATGAAAGAAACAATGAAAGATCTAATGACAGAAAGGGTGATCAAGAATATAGAAGCAACCGATAGTATGATAGAAGGGGTAACTGAGATTACAAAGACAAAGGCAAGAAGGGATGTTACCTTTTTGAAGATGAATATAAAGACACTGACACCGACATTAATGAAGATATTGAGACAATGTTTATATCTTTGAAAGAAGATTCAAAAGAAGATGAAAGGTATGTTGAAACAACACTTATTACTAAAGTTAGAAAGAATGATATTTGGGTTATTGATAGTGGCTGTACTCATCATATGATTGGAGATAAAGAAATTTTTTAATTTCTTGAGCATTATAATGGTGGATCTGTTAGAATGGGAAATGATACACCCTGTCTAGTCAAAGGAAAAGGGACTATATTGCTGAACAATATGATCAAATGTGAGAATGCATACTGGGTGAAAGGACTTAATTATAATATGTTGAGTGTTTCATAGTTAAATAACACATGTCACGGAGTTTCATTTGAGAAAAAAAAAGCTAAAATCTATGATGAAATAGGAAAGTTGATCGGCACTACAGAACAATCCAAAGGTAATCTATTCTATCTTGACACTGCTGAAACTTCTTGTTTGATGGATAGAAATGAAGATGCATGGTTGTGGTATAATAGGTTATGTCATGTGAATTTTGAAAACATGATTAAGATCTGTAAGAAAAGGAAAGTAAGAGGCTTATCGAGCATATCTAAACTTGACCATGTCATGTGCAAAAATTATCAAATGGGAAAAATGTCAAAATCTAGTTTTAAGAGCAAAAAAATTTCATCTAATGTTATTTTGGAACTAGTTCATACCAACTTATGTGGACCTATGAGAACACAGAGCTATTATCGTGACAAATATTTTATTTTATTTGTTGATGACTATTTTAGAATGATGACTCTCGTGTTTTTAAAAGAAAAATTTGAAGCATTTAAGATGTTCAAATGGTACAAAGCTAAAGTTGAAAAAGAAAGTGTTAAAGAACTGAAATGTTTAAGATCAGACAAAAGAGGAGAATTTATTTTTGATTATTTCACTAACTTTTGTAATGAGCATGGAATTACGAGACATGTTTTTGCTCAGAGAGGTATTATTTGACTAACAATAGATCTAAATATTTGCAAATCAAAGTTGTATTTTGAACAAATCATTTATTGTATTAGTTTAACCATTGATTTAGAAAATCTCTTAACTGAGTGGGATTTAACAGTCCTTATTGTATTGAGATACTCAAGAGTATCAAAAGGTTTTCTTGTTGACAACATAGTGAGTGCTAGGTCAAAAGATAAACTGTTGGTTTTAAATCCTCTAACAAGGTCACACTTAACAGTGTGTATTGTAACTTTTAACAGGGTTGGCTCTTCACCAAGCTCACTTCAGACGAGTGAAAATATTTTGGGTTACTGGTCCTAGGTGGTTTTTTCCAATATTGGATTTCTATGTTAAAGTCTATGTGTAAAATGTGTATATGTTTCATTACATTGATATTTTGTTTTACATATTATTGAAATTGGATTGGTTGGTTAACACTAAGTTTATTTTCCGCTACTCGGTAAATTCTAGAAAAGATAAACAGTATATCTTATTGAGTAGTTTATATTTGTTAAGATTATTTATGGCATACATCTTGTTGAAATTGAGATTATAAGATAACTGAAGTTATTATATTTGAGAGATAAGTTTTTGGTTGGATCTTTTGGAATAATTATTAAGGCCACTGATTCACCCCCCCTCTTAGTTATTCTAACAATTGGTATCAGAGCTTTGGTGCTTGGAAGAAATTTTTAAAGGGACTTAAGATAAATATCACACGATGAGTAAAAGGGAGGTGCCTAAGTTGAACAAGGACAACTTTGTGTCATGGAAAAGCAGGACAAGACTTCATCTATTTGGTATTGGAAATGATGCTACACAACACTTGGATACTGAATATGTTGCACCTACTAGACCTCTGGCTATTGATCAATTGAGAGAGAAACATGAACACAATTCTATGATGATAGAACTTGCTTCTTCACTAACCGATGTTGAACTTGAAGATGTGAAATCATGCACCTCTACAAAGAAAATGTGGGACAAAACAAAGCTATTACATGGAGGAGATGCCAATGTGCTAAGAGCTAAAGCTGAAAGCCTAAGAGGAAAGTTTGATGGCCTGAGAATGAAAGGAGAGAACATCACTTAGTACAGTGACAGAATAAAAGAAGTTGTTAATGCTATCCGTGGAGTAGGAGGAGTACTTGATGAAGAAATAATTGTAATTAAAATTCTGAGAACCTGACTACTTTCTTATGCTATTAGAGTATCTACAATTCAATAAATGAGAGCATTAGCTAGTAAAAATGATACTCTTGATAGTTTGATTGGTAGAATTATTTCATTTGAGATGAAAAACTATGATAACAATGTCTTACCTACTATTGAGTCTACACTCAAGCCTTCTCTGAAAATACACAAATCTAGTAACAAACACACTATGAGAAATGATAGTGACAGTGATAGTGATGAGCAAGAACTTGATGAACTTGAAGAACTAATGGCTAGGAGATTACATAGAGGTAAAGGAAGATATAAATGTAAATTACCATTGGTCTATTTTAATTGCAAAGAAATTGGACATTTTGTTGCTAGATGCCCTAACAAGAGAAAGGATGAAAAAGAAAATGATGGATCTTATGAAAAGAAGTATGATAGAAGTGATGACCGATACTATAGAAGCAACTGACACTCTGACAGAAGAGATAACCAAGATTAAAAGGACAAAGGTAAGAAGGCTTGTTACCTAGTTGAGATCAAAGATAAAAATTCTGATACTGATTCTAATGAAGATATTGAGGTAGTATTTGTTTCTATGAAGGATGATTCAGATGAAGAAGAAAGGTATGTTGAAACAACACTCATATCTAAAATTAGCAAAAATGATGTCTAGATTATTGGTAGTGGTTGTACTCATCACATGACTGGAGATAAAGATTTTAAACCTTTGAATAATACAATGGTGGATCAGTTAGGATGGGTAATGACTCACCTTTCCCAGTTGAAGGAAAAGGTATCATCATGTTGAATAATATGATCAGATGTGAAAATGAATATTGGGTGAAAGGACTTAACTATAATCTGTTGAGTGTTTCACAACTAAACAACACAGGACACTGAGTTGCATTTGAGAATAAAAATGTAATGATCTATAATGCAAAAGGAAAGTTGATCTATACTGGTGAACAAATAAAAGGTTATCTATTCTATCTTGATAATATTGAGACCACTTGTTTATTGGCTAGAAATGAAGATGTTTGGTTATGGAATAAAAGGTTATGTCATGTGAATTTTGACAACATGGTTAAGATAAGTAAG
>MU226536.1:343772-410743 GCA_018584345.1 Thuja plicata
TTGACCCTCAGTTGACCAAGGGCTTATCCTGCCTAATCTTGGTACTGGAGTCTCACAGTTGGATTCTATGGGCAACTCTTTATTCCTAAACAACCTATGTGCTATTAGGACCTTGTTGATGATCCTTGCATGATTTTTTTGTCCTTCTGATGCTCAGTTGATGTAGAAGGTGCTCCTGCACCACTAGGTTACCCCAGAACAACTTGATGCAAATGTACAAATTTGTTCAAAGTTATGCTGATGATTTAGAGGATGAAATGTAGTTGAGGACTGAGGACCTGATAGATTTAAGTGAAACTAGAAGAGAAGCTCCTGATAAGAAGACACAGTTTTAGACACAATTCAAGAACTTGTATGATAGGAGAGAAATTGAAAGGATTTTCCAATCAAGTGACCCTATTTTGATGTGGAATGCTAGATTAGAAGATAAAATTAAGCATGGGAAGTTTGACCCAATTTGGTTAGGTCCATACCTGATTCGTAGCAAGTGGGGGGAGGAATATTATTTTCTCCAAGAGCTAACAGGTGATCTTCTCGAGCTACCAGTTTATGGGAATTTGTTGAAGCCTTACGTCCTATGAAGTGTTTCTTTTCCATGACAAGTGGGGTAGTTTTTGTACATATTTAGAGTAGGTTGCTTTATTTTAGGGCTTTTTGTTCAGGAAGTCTTTCCTTTGGTTTTCTCAGTGTCATCTAATCAACTAAGAGATCTAGAATCTTTCTATGCCTACAAGAGGCATGCATCCCCAATTAGATCCACTAGTGGTACACTCATTTCTAAGAGCACCTTATTCAAATTTTGCAAAGAAACCCATGTTTGGCCATAGAAAAACTAGTTTATAGTGGGTCCTTTGGCTTCATTTTTGGGTTCAAACCTTACAGAGGTGAGGTGGGAGTTGTCTCATAATGAATTAGGTCTTCTTCATGCCTCTCTAGTAAGTGGGAAGTGAAAAAGTTCATGGTGCCTTGTCTGCTCCTTTATTTTAAAGAATGCCTTAAGGGGATATATCCCACATTGGTCATGTTGGGGAGTTATTCAATGTTTTTAACCCCAACAAGAAATATTTAAGTACCAAAAGGCATGCACCTTTTGGCAGACAGCTTGATAGAGAAAATGGTTAGTGGTAGAAAGTTGGTGGTTAGTGGAGGAAATTTTAGTGTGCCCATGGTCAAGTCAGAGGATAGGTGGCACGTTCCTGTGATCCCACAAAGAGACTAATTAAGAGAGAGAAATAGCCTAAGAGTGCAATATTACGACATGTGTCAAAGAAAAAATGAGGAAGGCAAGAGGAATGAAGTGGGCACAGGAGGATAGGTTGTAAGTACTTGATATCCCACAAAGAAAGGTGACATAGGAGAGAAGAAGTAAAGGATAGCGAGATGATGACACATGGAAATGTGGGCCAGCTGAGCAACAAAGCATACAGTGGGTAGGCTACCAGGTGGTAGAATATTTTGATCCCGCGATCCAAGTGACTAGGATAGAGAAAAGGCCCAGGATCAGAATGGTGTGACATGTGGCAAAGGTGGAAATGAGTTAGGTGGTGCCACATGGCATAGGTGACAAGTTGGGAAGTATGGTCAGGGTGGACAAGTTGCATCTTCTCATGATCCCACTATTTAAGTGACAAGGAAAGAGAAACAACCCAAGATTATATGAGTGTGATGCATGTCCAAGCTGGGGAAATGAAGGAAATGAAGTGGTTGGACCAAGGTGGACAAGTGACATGACATCACTATCTCATGAAGGGTGATGACATAGGAGAGAATTAGCACATGATAGCGAGGTTGTAAAACATGTCCAAGCTGAGGGAAAGAAGAAAAAAAGAGGTGGGCCCAGAGGGGACTAATGGAAGAGCCTCATGATCCTATGATCAAATGGAGGTGGAGAGAGAAAATTCATAGGATCGCAAGATGGTGACACCTGACAAGAAATGGAAGGCAGGTGAAGCAAGGGGAAGTTAAAGAGGGATCAAATCGGACGATCTTCATGATCCCATGAAAAAATATGCATGATGGATATGGAGTGCGAGATTATGATTTTTTTCCATGCGTCCCAGGTTGACAGTAAGGACGGTATGACCAAAATTATGGAGGAGGTGAACAGGTGGTTTCCAAGGCCAATCAGGGCCTACCACATGATGGTCGTCAGGTGGTTGACCAGGCTCAAGTATCTTTTTACTTGGTGACCAAGTGTTTTTAAAAAAAGATCTATGACTGTGTTTTAAAGTTGATGAAGGGTTTAAATATGGATTTTTGATTGTTTTTTGGCATGCTAAGGTGACCATTTGAAGGGTTTTCTTTCAATTTTCTTAGGGTTTACTTCCATGGTGATACATTTTGAGTTGTAGAGGGGTAGATGGATTGAATTTCTATCCAAATTATTTTCATGGGGCCACATTGTGCTGTTAGGAAGATTATTTTTCTCTCATTAATGTGTTGACTGGATGGATTAATCTTTTCACTGAGTTGTAGATATTTCTAATCTTGCTGGCCTTTTAGGATTTTTTCTCTTCAATGTTGTGGCTGGTGGCATTTATTTCCAAATTTGGTGGTTGAGAATCAATGTTGGTTTTTTCCTTTAAGATGATCGGTTGCTTGTTGCATCCTTTATAAGTTTTTTCATGATCACTTAGGAGGGGTTCCAATTTTTAGGGTCCATTAGCAATTGTTTAGGTGATTGTGAACTTTTGTTAAAAACATTCACAAAGAAAATCTTGAGGGATTATGTGTTTAATTTTGTTGTAGTTTTTGGGTTTACACGTTATGAATTGATGTATGATTAAAGATAGAAATGGGATATTGAATATAGATGATTTATGATCCATATCTCTCTCATGTATGAATTTCATAAGTTTTTAGGTGGAAAGAGGTGAAGGATTTGTTTTTGTTTTAGTGCATTATTATGATGTATGTGAGTTCATTTCTTACTTTGACCTTATGATCAACTAATTACTTCAAGTAATTTGCAGATTCATGATGTTTATGCTAGGATCTTTATAAGAAGTGAGGGTTAGGGTTGTAGTTTAGAACTATTGTAAGGCAATAGTTTCTTATATTTGAAAGTTATTTAGTGAATTTCTATCATACTAAAGTTTGTATGCTTGTGAATCCATGCTTGGATGAATTAGGCATTGATCAATGTTGTGGTCTTTTACTAGGTCATGCACTATTTCAAATCACCTAAATATGCTATAAATTTGATTAAATCATGCTAAACCATTGTGTTTTATGTTATGATACAATAATACCCATTTCATGCTCCAATTTAGTTGAGGATCACTAAAGGTATCGACAATCTGCAACATTCTCCTATTTCTATTGAGTTTATGTGAGATTTTCTGCTAGTTATATTCATTTCACAATTTGGGTGGAGAGGTTGTGAATGGATTAAGGGAGTCCCCTAGGTCTTGCAGATGCCTAAGTGTAGAAGGATAGTTTAGTATCCTTGTCAGTTGGTCCAATACTCTTAGGAAGTTTTGTAATTAGAGTTGGCATCTCTATAGAATCTGGTGAAAAGTGTACTGGTGGCCTTAGTGGTATAAAGCCCATATTTTGGGACACCAACACTACAAACCAAAACATCTTGTCATCATTAATACACTTATCCTTCCTACAAGAAACAAGTTACTTGTAGCCAGTATCACTTGAGAGTAGGGGAGGTTTATGATTTAGCATGTTAATAATCCCCTTGAGCCAAAGCATTTGAATTAGTTGTCAGAATAGGTAGTATTAGAATCTTGTACCACAAGACTCTCCACACCAGGAACATCCTTCTTCTTCCATGTCATATTATTCTTCTAAGGTTCACTTCAAACCAAAACCTTATTACCATTCTTAGTAATAACAAGAGAATCACCAAATCTACATGTGTTAGCATAATGACCATTCTGACCACACTTGAA
The DNA here is from genome assembly GCA_018584345.1 of Thuja plicata. Lineage (NCBI taxonomy): Eukaryota > Viridiplantae > Streptophyta > Pinopsida > Cupressales > Cupressaceae > Thuja > Thuja plicata. The sequence goes on from MU226536.1 coordinate 347,678, forward strand.
ACAATTAACATTCCTTCTACCAGATCTCACTGATTGAAGCTTAGATCTACATTAAATAGATTTGTGACCATGTTTGTGACATACATAGAAATTCCCATGAAAGATATTCTTTACTACATTCTTCTTATCCTAATTTGTAACTTAACTCTTCCACTGACTTGCTTTATGACCAATCTTATAAAAATTAAAGCATTAAAGCTTCTGATCCTTTCTCATCTTACAATCAACTGCCTTATGACAAAAATTCTTACAAATATAACAAAAAACATTAAAAGATAAGTATCTATGAGCATTTCATTTTCTTACCAGAGGCCTTTTTGTGGATGTATTATGATTTTTGACCTCACTTGTCACTTTAACCTTTACATCATCTTTAATTAACTTCTCTTTGTCTTTGTCCTTTTGATTTAAAAATTCACCAGTAAACCCTAATCTTTGTGACCTTTCTACATGTCTAATAACTGATTCAAAATACTACTAATTTCACACACTTTTGCTTCTTCTCTTAGCTTCTTCAATTCCATTTCTAGCTTCTCAAATTTTGTTCTAAACTCTTCTTGATAAATTCCTTAGAATGCATCTTTCCATACAAATACTTTTTCAAGTCTGCCATATTTTCCTTTGTTTCCTTTAGTTCCTTTTACATATCTACAACTTTATCTCTTGACTCCTTTAATTCCTGACTGACTTCCTTATGTCCTTATTTGAAATTTTAGATCTATTCTCTCAGCTTTGTGATACTTGCATTTTCTTCCTTCAGGTTCTGTTTTAGCTCCTCATTCTCTGATTTAGTACCCTCAATGTCACTCATCATGATTTTCCAATCTTCTTCAATGTAGTATCCTCCTTCCATTTGTTCAAACATCCAAGATCTCCCTCAAACGATTAAGCTCTTATTTGCAAGGGACCAGGATCTGATATAAATTGTTGAACATACCGAATAACTGAGAGGGGGGGGGTGAATAAGTTATTCCACACACTTTATAAAACTTTTACTTTGTTGGTAAAACCATAAACAACAACAATATCAACTTCTGATCTATCAGTTAACCAGATCAAACATACATAAAAAATGTAAACATGAAAGCACAAGAACACCAAAACAAAGAACACCAGGATTTATATGGAAACCCAAACTGGGAAAAACCATGGAGAAGCTAATACTCATAAAATGAAACATCAGTTAAGGTGACAATAATTAAGGTAATTTTTACAAAGGCTCATTGCCCATTGTGCTCATTGTAGGTTGACTCACTGTTGGTAGGGATAAATAACCTTAGAAATTAATATGACTATCTTCCAATAAAGATATTATTAACAAAATATGAACTGATAGAATTGCATCTAACTATGCATGAAACAATTCAACAACTAAGATTTGTTATTGAAACCATCAGTAGATCTGAATGTTGATCTTCTCTTTGTATGTTACTATCTGATCCATTGTAACTTAGTATGTAAGCTACCTCTTTATCTTCAATAATCTTCCTTGAAAAATTTTCTTACTCATAATATCACCAAAAATTTGTACTATATCTCCTTTTATAGCTCACACTGTTCACACAACACCATTACATATCATCCATCCCTTAGATACAAAAAGGTTCTTCTTTATTTATATGGATATCTAACCATGTATATGTTAGCTACACCAAGCATTCATGATAGCCCCAATTACAAAATATATTACAATTACATTTAATGCATTACCATCATTCCTAAGTCTAGGACACACTTAAGGAAACATTACAAAATGCTAAACTAGAACCAAATATAGTTCACACTTAAGATGTTCACAATGCACATTACATTTACCAATACTATCAAAACACCACAACCATGACCATGTCTTGATTAGAAAAACATCTAAACCAACCGATAGGTGAAACAAGATAGAACATGCCCAGAACATGATACCAAAACCAACTGATGAATAATACCATTGTCTAGATATATGAAATAAATAGAAGAACAATGAAAGTATATCAATTACCAGGAACCAACAGACAACTCCATGCAATACTGATCACCAAAAATCATACATGTGTACCAAAACATATAAGCCATGAGTATAACCAATTACACATGCCATAGACCATCAAAACCATCCATAGCTTAAAATTTTGTTGCACAACTGATAGCCAATAGATACATAACCAAAAAACTGCCAACAACCAACCGATACCACTAGGATGTCGGTATGAAGGTTTTTACATGAATGAAAACCAATGCAATAAATAGCTTGATAAGTCTAATAGATGTAATATTAAAAGATAAGGGGAAGTAGGTATTTCATAACCTAGTGGAGGAGATGATGCATAGAGAGGACTAGGTGGTGGCATTTGAGAAACTTGCTCATGTGGGGAGCAAGGTGATTATGCAGGAGAGAGTGATTCTATGCCAATTAGGGGAGACATATGTTCTGTAGGTTATACTTGTGGGCTTAGTTTGGAATGGGGTAGTGACATATCATTGAAATATATATAAGCATTAAATATGGCTCTCAACCTAGCTTCTGGAATTGTGAGATCATCCCAATAAGAAGCATAAGAACTATCATTTTCTTCTTCAAATTCTCACTATATTAAATTTTGTACCACCTTTCCCTTTGTTGTAAAACTTCTTGATAATTATTTACACTTCTTATTATATCCTCTTCTAATTCCTTGTGATAAAGAAATATTCCCTTAGTTAAACTATGACTAAACCATTCAAATCATAAAATATATGCTTAACAAAATATAGATTAACTTACGCAGTCTGCTATCAATAACTTCAAATTCTTTCTTTTTGAGGAAGTGGTCATATGAAAATTGGACTTATGATGTTAGGAATGTGTAAGAATTTTCCTAAGGAAATATGCCAAGATATAGAATCCCAATGAATAATACTAATACAAAAGACAAAATGATATGATCAATTAATCGAATGAATTCAATAATGATCAATAATGAATATAATGAATGAATACAATGTAGGATTGTCTACTTAAATAGGGAACACAATAAGAGTACGTGATAAGGAGAAGATAAGATATCACCCACTCAAAGTGGAATCACATGTCCACCAAAGATGGATCATCCTCCATTGTGCAATGAAGTATGTGCAATATGTGGAGGATGATAATGTGATAAACTTACTAAAGGTGGACACACCACATAAAGTAAAGATGTGATACTAACTATCACCACCTAAAGTGGAGTTTATCCTACACCATGTGCTAAAATAAGATGCAAAATCCTAAGTGTCTCATGCACAAACTACTATGAAATGCGTTATCCTAAGTAAGCTTAAGTAAAGTGTAATTAGAGAATATTTAATTATACCAACACCCCCCCTTTAAGGGAAAATGAAGGGAATTCACATAAAATCACACTGCAAGATGGGTCCCAATTGCTAGGCCATGTTAGGCACAATACAATCTCTCATAAAGAAGAGAAAGAGAGAAAACTCAGTGGGACAAAACTACCGCCAAAAAAGACAGATGAAGACATGAAAGAATTATCAAAGAAGTATGAGAAGGATAAATCTGCATATGAGGAAATTTTTTTTGGTAAGTGATTCATTTTTGGAGTGATATGGGACACTTAAGGGTTATCATTTATGGAAACACATCTATTATAATGATTCCTTGGAGTTGTTTACAGTTTTAGCGATGCAGATTGCAAAATGACTAAGTACAGTGAACAGAAATACAGAGTATAGCAGTACATTTTTGCAAAGTGAAGATAATATATGATGAATGGTGATATGAGAGATTAGAGGAAGAAATTTTGTGGTATGTATGACCTTAAGGTAAGGTTTCTTGATTTTTGGTGTTGATCGCAGTGAGTTACAGTGTTTTGAAAACATGCAAATATAGAGTAATAGAGATTCAGGGCAGATGAACAGTTGCGATGATTAAGGCAAGTATGAAATGGAATCCAATCATGCTAAGTTGGATTAGGATTATGTATTACCTATTATTTGGTTTTATAAAGTCTCCTACTTTGTATTTACTCTTTGAATAAGTATTAATTCTAATTTGTAATGTATTAGAGAGATGACTGGATAATGTAATATATATATATATATATATATATATATATATATATATATATATATATATATATATAAANNNNTATATATATATGAAGAGCTTTTTGTAAAGCAAAGTGTGAAAGTGATGAGATGATATGAAGTAGATGGAATGCATGGATGCATTGTGATTTCAGACAGATGCGAGCTACAACTGGAACTATCTAAGCATAGTTGATGCTTGTATTGTTCATTTCTGAGATTGATTGTAACAAAACTATTTCTGATTGTAAGAGCAGTGTGCTCAGTATACCTTTAAAATGATTTTGTATTCCCTTAATGAAATAAGGAGGGATGGAATTATGGGCCAAAGGCTTTCCCAAGTACCAAACCATCTTGTAGACACAACAATGTGGAAGCAAAAACATAGAATGAGAGGAGTAGAAGATATCATATATTTCATTAATCAAAACTCATTACATGTTGGGCTGTAAGGCCTTCCCGATTTTGGCCATATACATTCAGTGAATTAAAAATGATCTTCATACATGCGAGGTCACATATCTGCTTTGCAATATCTCAATAGATAATATTCTATCCAATTCTACCTATCTTCTCAAATTTCCTCCTAAAACTAAGAACAAAGAAACAAATATATACAAGAGTCCACCAAGAGGTTGGTGCTCAAATCCATAAGAGAGACCTAGATTTAGGTCCACATAGATCCCAATGAGAGACCCCACATTAATTATGCCACAAAAATTAAATGTAGAAGTCACCCAGATTGGGATAAACAACTCGGGAAGAGCATCACTGAGCAACAACATTCTCTCGGTAAAACCATACCTGAGCAACAGGGATGACTTGGTAAGAACATACATGTATCATCTTAAAATGGAAGAACTTCCATCTTGGTAGATTTAGCACCCTCATTTAGTGCATTTACATGATAGATTTGCATTTAGGATGCATCTGCACTTGGTAACTCTTCGTTCTAGGTGAAATTAGGGTTAGGATCCTAAGGATTCTCCTTGATTTCCTTCTTTATTTCTCTATTTTCTAGGTGGGACCTATGTAATGGTTATCATAGCCTTCATCACATATCTTCTAGGCCCCTGTGCCCTTTTCTAGCATTCTACTATGTTTTCCCATCATCCTAGGTCCCTGGCTGACCTAGGAATTTCACTGGAACTCTAAGTTGACCGGCCTGAAATCTCAGGTCAGGGTCGAGGTTGAACATGACCTAGGTCATGGTTAAGGTAGACCTTGACCTTTGTCTAGTTTTGGTTCCTGCTTTCAAATTTGGATCATAGCGGGGCCCTAAATTCAAAATTGGCTCCCAGATCCGAATGCGGAAGGGTTTTTATTCAAAATATTATTAATGCATTCCCTCCTTAGTTTGTTATTGTGATTGGACCATAAATTGAGGTAAAATTTTAATAGGGGGCCCTTACATTTCCCTAGGAGGCTTACGTTGAAATATCTATATAAGCACTCTCTTTTGCCTTCATTTGGATAGGAAATATATACCAAGGAGATCATATAAAACACATGACATGATGATGATATGAGATGATGATGCAAGAATGCAAGAGGATGATATAGGAGGACAAGATATGATGACGCCTTGATGCAAGCAATAATTTTTTGTACAAGTTAATGTGGACATTCATTGGAGCAATAAGGAGTTCTTCAATCCTTCCTTCTTCTTTGATCTACTATTTTCAACATTCAAGCATTCAAAAGATACAATCATGGGGTAGCAACTACAAATTGTGAGTTTGGTAGGAGTAATTTATCCTTGGGGGATTGGTATGATTTCTTTATCACATTAAAATATATGCATTTCTCTCTCATTTCAATTCATGCTAGGGTTTCAATTTAGAGGATTAGATCTTGACATTGCACATTCAAAGCTGTTCCTACGAACAACACACACACATATATTCTATTAAATCTGGCTATTTGTGGAGGTGGAGATCACCGAAATGGGGTTTGAGTAAGGAAAAACCCTATATAGCTACCCCAAAACATCATTATTATATATCTACAGTTGTTTTTTAAGGAGTTGCAGAGCATATTTAGATATCCTTTTCGAAAAACTTTCAGAATCTGCGAACAAAATTTCTGTCAGAGTAGTGCAGGTCAAGGTTGACATAAAGGTGTCAAGGTTGAAATGTATTTGGTTTAAGGTCAACCTGGAGAAGAAAAAGAAAATATTTCTAGGTTTTCTTCATCTCTATGTTTCTATTCCAGATCCGGTTGCAGAACTTCCAGAAACTCAGTACAGGCACCAGAAAATAGGTATTTCTAGATCTGCTATGTTATGAGGTATGTATGTCATTTCATTATTGTTTGCAAACATTTCCAGATTTATATTCCTTATCATTACAATTAAATGTAAGTGGTTAATGAATGCATAGGGTTTCATTTATGTGCAATTCCCCATTGTTCTAAACCCTATTCCCATACCACTTTACACTTTACATTTTGGTGAACCCGTTTACAAAAAACTCTTTCTTTTTGGTGTTAGGTTTGCATTTTATGTTAGATCTTACATGCATATAAAATTAGATTTATTTTATGCTCTTGCATTTATATTTCCAAAATAAATTTAAAAAATCACAAAATTTCTTTAAAAATTAAAAAAAAAACATTTACATTTTTCATGCTTGTAGTGTTACATTGTGTTCAACATGTATGATTTTTGTTTTGAATACTTTGATGAGGATTTTATTGCAAAAGAGGATAGATCCCCTAATGAGGTACATGGAAGTGAGGATGAATTTTTTTTGAATAAGATCTCCATTGATCCTATTCCTATGTCATCCTCCTCTACAACCTCTTCAATTGACCTTTACCATAGGATGTGTGCATGGTTACCATGATGTTCCACTATTTGCAACATTGATGAACATAGAATGTTATATCCTAAACCTTTGTTGATGGTAAAATGATTTTCTTGAATAACAATTAAGGGTAAACCTAGATATCCTTTGGATTTCTTTGATAACATAGATTCTATTTCACATTATTATCACACACGGAATAACCCTTAGCCTACTATTCTGGCTTCTTTATCTCCTTCTCAACCTATGCTTCCTCAAGCACCTAGGTTTCCATCTTCCGTTGAGTATGACTTAGTTGAACAATTATGTGCTACTCCCACTAAGATATCTTTATGGGAATTGCTTCAAAATTCCCTAACATATCATGAGGCATTGCAAAAGGCTTTATCTACCCTTCTTGCTTCGCCTCCTAACCAAGAGAATATTAATTAATTTTTGGAGTGCATGCATACTATGCCTTCTATACCTCCTATTGTATTTTTTGATGATGATTTACCTCTTGTTGAGGTGCAAAATCAATATGATGCTCTTATGGTTGTTGTTTCTATTAATCAAAGTATTGTTCATAGAACATTAAGTGACAATCAATCTAGGCTTAATGTTTGTAGCATGGATATGCTTAAGGTAATTAAGGCTGATCTTACAACTATTCAACCTGATAATGTCCCTATTCATGGATTTGATAATATTGCAAAGAGAACTTTGGGCATTATTATGCTACCTCTTAAGGTTGGTCCAGTTATCCTCAATACACCTATTCATGTTATGCATGGACCTCTCAATTATAATATTCTTTTAGGTAGACCTTGGTTACATACTATGCATGCAGTTCCTTCTACTCTTCATCGCAAGGTTAGTTTCATTTATAACAATCTGATGTATACGCTACATATGGATGATGCGTCAAATCCTTACTTAAATGTGGAATATGCTAAAGTTTCTGAACCTCTCCAACCAAGTAAAGAACCTAAGAGGCCACCTGAGATTAAACAAACTGAAACTCCATTTTCTTCTTTGACTTGGGATGATTGGGGAACATTGGACTTTAATCCTTCTTTTTTTGGAGAATATAAAGTTTCTGATTTAGAATTCATGAAACAATAAAGTGGGTTTGAAAAACAAGTTTTTACTCCATCCCCACTTTATACGGAATTAAAAAGTAACATTTTTTCTGCCTCGATTAACGAAACAATTGAAACAATAAAACTTGATTGCTATGACATTGTGACATATGTGGCTCCTTTGACTCAATATATCTGATATGGATGATAGATATGGTTTTGGTTATCATCTACTCAAGAAATAAAGATTTAACAGGAAAGGATTGTAGACCTTATGGCAAGACATATTGTCAATTAGTGTCAAAACACTTAGTCATTCAGTGTTACCCGAGTATACAGAGTTACCCGAGTATATAGTGTCACCTGAGTGTTCAACATCACCCGAGTGTTTAGTATTGTCCAAGTGACAGTTTATCACCTGAGTAGTCTTTTGGACCCGAGTGACAATTTGAAGCCGACTTTGCATATATTGTTACATATATATTTGTTTATTGCAAGCCACCTTACAAATTTATTTGTTGGATAAAGATATATGATGTAGCCCCAGAACTCTCAAGAACAATTACTCAGAAAAATGTACAACAAAATTACAGAATTTGAATTGTTCATTAAAATACTCCAACTTTCTCTACCTCTACAATGAAATAAAACTCCTACTTATTACAATTCTAAAAATTACCATATTTGGTAGATTTTCAGGAAAAATAGATTTTTCCATTTTTGGTAATTTTCAAAACTCATCCTATGAATCCCAATTTTTCCCAAGAAAAAATCCCAACTAAGGAAAGATGAATTGCCAACTAACCCATGAAATTAGAAACACGATTTCATGATTATAACTAAAAACAAAACTCAAAAAACTGGAAAGAAATAGAAAAAGCCAATTTTGGAGGTTAAGATGAAATTTTAGGCTCCAAAAAAAATGTTGAAATAGCCATCAACAGAGCTGGCTAAGTTGGAATTGCCATTAAATCTACTTCACGCATCTGCCTGTAAAATTTTCAGCCAAAACCCACATCCGAGTCAAAAGTTATGACCCTTAGAAGCTCCTGCATCATTCTCCCCTGCTTGAAAAGAACGCAACTCTTGCAAGTTCTGATTGTCAAACTACTTCCATTTAGGCTCATATAGCTTCTTCAAATCCCATTATGTAATCTAGGTGCTATCTACTGGTGCCATTCCTTCCCACTGCACAAGTTATTTGTGGTAGTCACCTTGACGAGTTTGAATTGTGCTCTTGTCTAGAACCTGTGCGGTCATTTCCTTTTTCTTGATTGGGATAGTGTGTGTCCAATCCACCTCATCCTCATTTTCAATAGAGGCATCATCACCATGGAAAGTATATAAATTAGAGATGTTAAACATAGGAGAAATATCAAAACCACTGGAGAGCTCTACCTCATAAGCATTATCATTAATCTTCTTCAGAATCTTGCAGGGACCAATTTTATTATATTTTAGTTTGTGATAAGTCTCGGTAGGAAACCTCTCCTTGCATAGATAAACCATCATTAGATCACCTGCACTAAAAACCTGATACCTTCTAGTAGCATCTGTAGAAGCTTTATACCACTTATTTCTTTCTTGTAACGTTTGTCTTACATCTTCCTGCAACTAGAAGAGTTGTTTAGTAAAGGCTTATCCATCATCACTAACTCTATCACCCAAGGGAAGTTGCACCAAATCAAGAACACCCTGAGGATTTTGACCATAAACAAATTGAAATGGTGACTTACCAGTTGACCTGTTCACAGAGTTTCTATAAGCGAATGCTTCCTGGGGTGATGCCAAATCCCATTGTTTGGGCTTCCCTCCAACAATACATGGTAACAAATTACCCAAACTTTGATTAACCACTTCTGTTTTCCCATTAGTTTGCGGATGATAAGCAATACTAAACTATAACTTTGTCCCCATCTTCTTCCATAAGGTCCTCTAGAAATGATTCAAGAACTTAGTGTCCCGATCAAAGGTAATTGTTTTTGGAACCCCATGCAATCTCACTATTTTAGAAAAGAATAACTTGGCCACCCTATTGGCATCACTAGTTTTCTTACAAGCAATGAAATGAACCATTTTTGAGAATCTATCCACAACTAAAAAGATAGAGTCATTACCTTGCTGTGTATGTGGCAATCCCAATGCAAAATCCATACTCAAGTCTATCCATGGTCCTATTGGTACTGGCAATGGCATGTATAAACCGGTGTTCTAGGAGTGCCCTTTGGCTACTTGAAAAATTTGGAACCTTTCCACAAACCTGGTGATATCTCTCTTGATCTTTGGCCAATAGTACTTCTCTGCTACCAAGGCTATTGTTTTATCCTTCCCAAAATTCCTAGCCATACCACTTCTATGAAATTCTCTAATAATATTTTCCATCATTGAGCCTACAGGAACGCATAATTATTTTCCCTTGAATAAATAACCATCTTGAATAAGATACTCACCTTGAATAGTGTCTGTGTGCCCAGGTACTGGATTCTTCAACTAATCAACAACTTCCCAAAAGTCACTATCAGATTCATACAACTCCTTGATCACATCAAAGCCAACTACTTCTATTTCCATGATGGTCAGAAGCACAACACGCCTGCTCAAGGCATCTGCAACTTGATTTTGTTTCCCTGATTTATGCTTCTGAACAAAAGTAAAACCTTGGAGGAAAGAGACCCATTTTGCATGTCTAGTGTTCAATTTCTTTTGTGTGTTCAGATATTTTAGAGCAATATGGTTTGTAAACAACACAAATTATTTGGGTACTAGATATTTCTTCCAATGTCTCAAAGCTTGCACAATTGCATGGAACTCTATATCATATGTGGAATATTTCATTCACACATCATTCAGTTTTTCACTAAAAAAAGCAATGGGCTTACCTTCTTGGCTGAGTACAACACCAATTCCCACATGTGAGGCATCACAGTCCACTTCAAACACTTTATCAAAATCTGGTAAGGCCAATATAGGGGCTTCAATGACCCTCTTCTTTAGATACTGGAAACTCTCTTCAACCTCTTTGGTCCATGAAAACTCTCGACCCTTAATGCAATCTGTCACAGGTGCTACAATGCTGCTAAAATTATGAATGAACTTTCTATAGAAAGTAGCCAAGCCATGAAAAATTCTCACCTCGGTGATACTACGTGGACTACGCCATTCAAGAATGGCTTGAAATTTTTATGGATCCATACTGATACCATCTGCAGAAATGATGAATCCCAGAAAAACCAAGCTTTCTTGCATGAACCTACACTTCTTCAAATTAGCATAGAGTTTCTCTCTTCTTAATACCCCCAATATGATCCTCAAGTGCTACAGATGTTCTTCCCTTCCCTTACTAAAAATTAGTATATCATCAAAATAAACTACTGCAAAATTTCCAATGTAGGGACACAACACAGTATTCATGAGTCTCATAAAAGTGCTAGGTGCATTTGATAAACCAAAAGGCATAACCTTCTATTCATACAAACCATCCCTAGTTTTCCACTCATCCCCTTCTCGGATGCAGATTTGATGGTACCCACTTTGCAAATCAATCTTAGTAAAATGTGTTGCTCCAGCAAGAACATCCATCATATCATCCAAATGAGGGATAGGAAAATGATACCTGATGGTTATCCTATTGATTTCTTGACTGTCTGTGCACATCCTCCATGTTCCATCCTTCTTTGGGGTTAGTAATGCTGGTATAGCACAAGGGCTCATGCTTTCCTACACTAAACCTTTATGTATGAGCTCAGTTACCTGTTTATTCAATTATGCATGCTGTGTCAGACTCATTCTGTAAGCTGCTTGATTGGGAAGGATTTCTCCTAGAATAAGATGAATATGATGTTGGATATCTCATTTTGGGGGGATCTCATCAGGTAGTTCCTCTGGAATGACATCTGAATACTCTTCCAATACTACAGCTGCTTCTAGCGGTATTGTCAAGTCCTCCTCTTTCCCTCTTTGCACCACCAATGCGTAAAAACACCCTGTTACTTTCATCTTCTTGACAATTTCCTTTTCAGATAGCATGCTTTTAGCTTTTCCTTCATCCCTGAGAGGTAACAAGATTACCTTAGATCCATCCTTCCAGAAGGTGTAAGTATTCTTTTCTCCATTATGAATAACCTTTCTATCATACTGCCAGGGGCGACCTAAGAGGACATGACATGCATCCATTGGAATCACATCACACCATAACTCATCCTTGTAGACCTTTCCTATAGAAAATTTAACAAGGCACCTCTTGTCTACTATAACTTCATTGCCCTTTTTGAACCATGCTACCTGATAGGGATGAGGGTGCTTTTCACACTGGAGATTTAGTTTCTCCACCATTGCTTTAGAAACCATGTTCTCACAACTTCCTCCATCAACAATTACTTGACATACCTTTCCACCTCAGGTACACCTTGTTCATAATATGCTAGTTTCGAGCCATGAATCATCAACACCTTTCTCCTCTATATCTTCCTTTGCTAGAATAATCATTGTCCTCCTCATCATGAGACTTTCTACGATATTTGGAGACACTTCTTGTTATGATCCTTCATTTTCAACTTGGGCTAGGTTCACTCTAGATGGCCCACCTTGATTTCCATCTTGCATGTTAAAATTTGAACACTCAAAGGCCCTGTGTCCTTCTTCTCCACATCTGAAACAAGTGAATGGTCTTCTTTGGTATTCCCATCCTCTTCCATTACCATAGCCTCTACCACATTGAAACCCCCTTCCTCTTTGTTGATTCCATGGATTCGTGCGGGTTTATTCTTGTTTCTCACTTCCTTGACTGGAACTTGAGCCTCCTTGAAATGGAGTTGATGTACCCCTTCGTCCTCATTTATTCCTTTGATTGTATTGCCTATTTTGTTTTTTCTTCAGTCTTTAGAGCCAACTGATAGGCATCCTCCATATAGTTGATCTGATGCATGCTTAGCTCATCATGAATAGTGTATTTCAAACTATTTAAATACCTTGCAGCCATTTGTTCATTACTTTCTTGATGTTCTATATGGATGGACAACTTGTAAAATTCATCTGTATAATCCTACACAGAAGACAAGTTCTATTTCAAATTTTGAAACCTTCGAAAGAGTGTTGAGCATAATCCACGGGTAATAATTTTTATCTCAGGTTTTTCTCCATTTTTCTCTATGTCTTGATTTTATCCTTCCCCTTCTTTGTTCATTCATTTTGGAGATGATCCCACCAGATCATCGTATGTCCCTTTAACTTGGTGCATGCAAACCTCATCTTCTTTTATTCTGTCATAGACTTCCATTCAAAAAACTTTCCCATCTCATTTAACCAATCTATCACTTCCTCTGGCTTAAGACTACCTACATAGTTTGAAACATCAACCTTGATCGCTTCATTTTTTCCCTCTAAGACTCTGAGCAACCTCTCTTTGAAACTCACTTCTTCTTTTCATCCTTCTTCTATTCCTTTAGCTCCTTGACTCGCCTCTCCATCAGATTCATCATCTTCTCTTTGTAATCCTTGGTTTTCCAATCGATTTCTGAGTTCTTCTACTTGTCTTTGCAAGCTTATCATATCTCTCTGTGTTTGGGTAATACCTCTACCTCTTCCTCTTCCTCTCCCAGCCATCATCCTACTCTGATACCAAATGATGTAGCCCCAAAACCCTCAAGAATAATTAATCAGAAAAATGCACAACAAAATTGCAAAATTTAAATTCTTCATTAAACTTCTCCAACTTACTCTACCTCTACAATGAAATAAAACTCCTACTTATTACAATTCTGAAAATTACCATATTTGGTAGATTTTCGGGAAAAAAAGATTTTTCCATTTTTGGTAATTTTCAAAACTCATCCTATGAATCCCAATTTTTCCCAAGAAAAACTCCCAACTAAGGCAAGACGAATTGCCAACTAACCCACGAAATCAAAAACACGATTTCAGATTTATTACAAAAAACAAAACTCAAAAAACTGGAAAGAAATAGAAAAGGCCAATTTTGGAGGTCAAGATGAAATTTTAGGCTCCTAAAAAAATGTCAAAACGGCCACCAATAGAGCTAGTTTGGTTGGAATTGTCATTAACTCTACTTCACACATTTGCCTGTAAAATTTCAGCCAAAACCCACATTCGAGTCAAAAGTTATGACCCTCTAAAGCTCCTGCATCAATATATATGTAAGATAGTTTGTTTTATCCAGTATGTACTAGAAAGAATGTATGATTAGAAGATGAATATGATTATGTGAATGGTAGTTTGAGTTAAGTGCATAAGTGTTCAGGACAGTAGAGACTTATCTATCACATTCAGGTGATCAATTATTTTTCATAGGATCTTATTCAGCCATCAAAGTTGCACAGAGCAGATCATCAATTGGTTCATTCTCATAGGTGGATCAGCAAAATCCTTTAACAAGGTGGACCTAACATTCCTTTCTTTAAATATCTTAACCGAGTTGCATTACTTATTTTATTGTACAAAATACTTTAACAAGGTGGACCTAATAGTCCTTTCTATTCTCCTAACATGGTAGACCATTAGAAGTGGTCATTGTAAGCTTTAACAAGATAAATTTATATTGCAGTACTAAATCTTGTGGGTATCATCCCCACCCTAGTTTTACTTTCTTTTGGAAGGTTTCTGGGTAACCAAATATTGTGTTATGTGTTATATCTAATTCTTTACTTTCAAGTTATATGCATGCAAACAAATAAGCTAATCTAATTATGGATTAAAAGGAATCAGTTTTATTGGTTCCTGATTCACCCACCCTCTCTCAGTCATTGGGAACGTCATATAATTATAATAATTGGTATCAAAGCAGTGGTTCTCTTATCAAAAGTTTAACAACTTGAGAAAATATAAGAGGATATGGAAACATACAGACTGGAGAAAGCCATTGAGAATGAAAAGATAGATCTTAAAGTGGCCATGGATCAAATCATAAAAATTAAGGGGAAACTCTCTCTTTCCCCAAAGAGAAGAAAAGAAATAGTAGTGGAGATGAATGACAAGAACTATATAGAAGAAATAATTGAATAATTTTGTAGAGATAGAAGCTCAGAAGAAGCTAATGCAGCCATTGAAGACTTGCTTCCAAAGAATCTCAATTTACATGAAGAAGTTAGAAAGTTGAAAAGAGAACAGGAAGTTCACTCAATCAGAATGTGTGTAGTCATGGAACTAAAGAAAAAAGTAGAAGATGATAGAAATATAGCACAAGAAGATAAAATACTAATGAGTACAAGATTAGAAGAAAAATAAAATGAAATCCAACACTTATCACTTCAACAAGCTGATTTGGTAAGTCAACTCAACAATGCAACACAAGAAGTTGTGAATCTAAGGACAAAAAATGAAAGACTGTAGAATGATCTCAATAGTGAAAAGCAAAAAAATGAAAGTATGGTGAATTCACAAACTAGCATGGATCAAGAAATAGAACTCAAACATCATGGACAGACTGGATTAGGATATACTGAACAAGGTGAATCCTCACAACAAGGAGCTCAAAGGAAAAACAAACCTAAATGCAATCAATATGGTAAGATAGGGCATACATCAAATAAATGTTGGAGCAATGGAAAGTAAAAATTTAATGGTAAATGCTACAACTGAAACAAACATGGACATAGAGAAAGTGAATGCAAAGAGAAACCTAAGTTTGAAGGAAAATGCTACAAATGCAACAAACAAGGTCATAAATATTTCGAGTGCAGAACTAAGAATTGGAATCCTGCTGAACAATTAGCCAAGGCAATTTTTGGTTGGGATTACAACACTTGGTACAAATGTTGTCACTATGGTGAATATGGAAACATTGGTGCAAATTGTGTGAAGAATCACTTCAGAAAAAGAGATCCTACTAAGAGATGCTATGTGTGTAAACAACTCGGTCATCTGAGAAAGAACTGTATGAACAAAGAAAAGGTTGATACTAGTTTTGAGAATGGTAAAACCAAAGCCTTAGAAATTAGAACTTAGATGAGCAAGCAATGGGTAAGGAAATCCTCAGATAATTTAGATCAAAGCAATGAAGAATCTAATGACACCCTAAATAGTGAGATGGGTGGATCCATCATCACAGAATAGGAAAGTAAGGAGATGATTGGAACTATGCAATAGCAAGCCATCACACATCAGTTCCAGGTAAGCAATACATTCCATATCCACATATTGATGCATGAGGACATATTCTAGTTCAACCTGAGTCAGAATGTTAGTTACACATGAGTCACTCTACCTCACCCGAGCTGAGTCGGGCAATATTGATAACTGGAAAGTTAGTTTCACCCGATCTTCTGAGTGAATCTTGGAGAAACACCCAAGTCACGCCAGCTACTATGTACAATGCATTTAATGAAATACACTAACGGTTGAAAATATCTTATATACGAAGGATTGTGAAGAGTATTTTTTACAAAGCTTTCAGTTTACAAGTCAATTTAGAGCCTTTAGCAATTCTATGCAAATTCATGATTGAAAGCGGAGTTTGATTATTTCTTTCGAGCAATATGGCAGCCACTTCCAGCAGCAAAGTCAATAAAGGTTTGGAGATGCTAGTAAGGAATACAATTTGTGATCCTCCCATGTTCAAGCTTCATCTAGAAGTTGCATAGGAAATCGACCCAATGGGATCTCATTCCCTAATCCCTCCGAGAGTGTTACTAGTCAATGACATTCGTAGCTTCTATCACTGCAACATACAGGATTTTGCAACCAGTGAGATGAATCAAACATATGAGAAGTTATGTACCAATGGGAAACTGAAGCCCAAGAATAAGCACCTCGAAACCAAGGGTTTGACACATATCATGCATATGCCAAGGGACTTCTAGAAAAATGGATGAGATATGTTCTTAGTCATGTTCACGACATGCAACTATGGTTGGATCATCCTGTGAAGATCACTAAGCAGATAATTCACTGTGTTACCGGGTTCCCTATGCTAGACAAGCCAAAAGCTACCAAAACCCTAAAAAAGGATGAACTAGCAGAGTTAATTCTTTCCAAGTGGGATGACAAAGGCATGAGACTCAATGGAGTAACATATATGGAGATGAAATTTTGCATTCATGTCATAGCACACAAGATATACAGCTCAAGAAGACCCAACAATGTTGCATGTGAAGCTGTTGACCTAGCTTACAAAGTAGTCAAGAAGAATCTAGTATTCGACCTAGAAAAATTGCAACTCACCCAGTTGAGAAAGAACATGGAGAGCATCTGAGTATCAAAAACCAATTCATGTAAGTTTGGTTCTCTTCTAATCTGCATACTATTTTATGTTGAGAAGTTCTTTCCCTCCAAAGGAACAGTAGCATGGAAAAAGGATAGACCAACCATCCATCAAATTAATGATTTCATAGCTGAGATGGGAGATAATTTTGATAGCATTATGGATGGATACTTTGAAAGTTTCAAACAAAAGATGCAGAGTAGATATAGAATTCCCAAGCAACTAGTTGAAAAGTTCAAAGAAGAAATTTGTTTTCTAGTGGATTGTGATAAAGTGTATATACAAGTAGTAAAGCCTAGGGTTGCATGGGTGCAATCCTTTCCATATGAAGTTAATAATGAGGACACTAAAGATATCATAGAGGCTCTTGTGAATGAACCTGTCAATCCAAAGGCGCCCTACTTTGGAACCTATAAGGAAGCAAAGAGCAGGATATCTTTGGAAATTGAGATTCCTAAGATATTGAAGAGAGGAAGAAAGAGACTTGATACATTCAAGAAGAAGTATGGCAAGACCTCCAACTCTTCTAAAATATCTAAGAGAAAAGAGGAAATATTTAAAATAGAGGAGATAGAGGAAATTGAATCTAACAAGGAAGAAACTAATGTTAATCCTCCACAAAAGAAGAGGAAGACAACACCTAGACAGAAAAAGGAAAAAGGCACTACTCCTGTTGTCACCTTGAGAAGATCAAGGAGAAAGCTTATATTAAGTGATGAAGAGGATGAAGATGAAGAAGATACTATGGTCTTCACTAAACCCACATCCACACTTGATCAAAAGATCAAAGACCTTAAAGAAGAGCCATGATTTCTTTGAAATCACTGAAGTATGCTTCTAGGACAGAAGAAGAAAAGAATAAAATTGAGCAAGCAGTGGTGGAGAAGATGGAAAAGTGGAAATATGACCCTTCTGAGTTGAAGAGTTATATGACTGAAGACTTATTTAAGGTGGTCTCTATTCCCTGGAATAATGCAATACAAATTGAAAGAGATATAAGGGAAGAGACATTGAAGTGGGTTATGCCTGCAATGAAAGGCAAAGAAGTGAAAGAGGCCTTGAGAAAATATGAGAATAATCACACCCCCAGATTTAGGGCATTTCAAATATTGAACAAGAATATAGAAGAAGTAGCTCAGCATGCCACATTAGTGTGGAAATCAATATTTGAGATTGTAGAAAGCAATGTGAAGGAAGAAGTACCGAGTTCAGACCCTCCAGCACAAGGAAATGATGATACTCTACCCAAGGTACAGACTATTGAAGAGTCCAACATAGAGTAGAGTGCAGTTGAGGTAATGGCATCACTACCCCAATCTCCCCTACATAGTATAGTGACTCCGAGCAAAGACAAGGTTGCAAAATCTACATCAAAACAGACAAAGCCCAAGCAACAAGCTCCTCTTACTAGTGAGACATGCACACTCGAGTCGTGGAAAGGCAAGGTAGACATTTCTACTTTTGATTCATCAATAAGTGTTGATCCAACAATTGGTACTATAAAGGTCAATGACCTAATTGGATTGAATTCTAAAACAAAGGATAAGGTAGATAAAGGTAAGGAAATTGTTCCTTCACCGAGTCCTAAATCAAAGGCAACAATAATTGATGAGATAGATCTTGATAAAGATATTGTGATTCCTAATTGGGATCTATCCAACCTATCTATAGAACAAATGGATATTTTGGGAGAATTGTGTAAGAAAAGGGCCTTACAACAGAAACTCAGAAAGGAAAGACAAAGGAACAAAGTACTTGAAGATGTAAAAGGCATATTTGTAGATGCTTTGTAGATTGAAGTCAATGAGAGTGACTCAATAATGGACCAACTTGTTGACATTGTCCACAAGTTCAACATAGACATGAATGGTCAGGAAAAGTTACTTGAGAATGCAAAGAAGAAATTTGAGAACAACGTTCTATAGAGCATTGCAAAGAAGATTGCAATTGACCATGTGCAGCTTACATAGATTATCAACACTCTAGAAACCATAGTGAAAAATGTGGTAGCATTATTTGTAAAGTTGAGTGAATCCTCTAAATTTACCATGGAAATCAAGAATAAGATAGTAAAGATTGATGCAAACATGAAGGAAAGTGCAAGGCAGTTAGCACTTGACTCGAGCACCAGTTCTGCTCACTTCATGAAAATAAAGTATCTTACTGATTTGCAGGCTAAAGTGTTGAGAGAAGAAGCAAGAATCAGAGAATCTCTTACAACCATTCAGAGCCAACTTTTACCACACATGGATGGAATGTAGAAACATATAACACATGCTAAAACTCTCATCCATTAAAACAACTTCTTAGTTTCCGAGCTGATGATAGAGCTATCTACAAAACTACAAGTTGAATTGCACATCTTGAAGGTGCTATAGGATAATTGGGACAACACTCTATCTAAAATTTTGAAGGTACATAGTGATTTTATATCCTACTTTAGGATAAACCTGTAGATGACATTTATTTTTGGAATTATTGTCAAAAACAAGGGGGAAATATCATTGTGTAAGAGGGAAATGTCATTGTAAATATCACATGTACAGTAAATAGTGTAGAAGATATATGTTACAATAACAATTTTGAAAAATACAAAAATAGAGTCAGTTAGACCTGAGAAGCAGAGCAAGTGTCAAAACCTGAGCAATCAATAAGGGGGAGTTTTTGTTAGAATAGTCCCAAAGGATAACTGAGAGGGGGGGTGAACCAGTTATCAGCTAATTTAACTCTTTTCTTTTATTGACTCCAAAATACAATAAAGTAAATGCATATTCAGATAACACAATAGACAACACCACAATTTGGTTATGGGGAAACCAAATGGTGAAAACCCTGGTGGGAATTAACACCCATAATGAACTATACTTGTTTATAATAATCCATGTTAGAAGATCTTGCAACCCTTTTAGGAGTTGTTCTTTACAATGCAATAAGTATAGTGACCTGGTTAAGGGTCTGGCCCTGTTAGGAGTCTTTTACAAATAACTCGGTTAAGGGTGAGGACTCACTGTCCAAAAGCTCACTGCTTCATTGGTGAAGGCTACAACCTTCTGTAGAATAGATATGCACTATATCTAATGATGAACTGTAGAGTAGACTTTCTATCTTGATCAGTTCCAGTGTATTGTAATCTTTCACTTCTTCACATAGATCCTTGATGAATGAAACACAACTGATATTCTGCTTTGTACATTTTCTATCTCTTTTCTTATCATTCACACTTAGCATTCCACAAATGACTTGCTATAAGTATCTTCCTCAAAGTATGAGATCATGGGACCTATTAAGAAACTCTTCATAACATCCTTGTCAGATTAACTAACCATGCAAGCATAATTACAACCATGCAATATAAATTGAATAGATGTGATGCTTAACTAAGTCAGCCTCACCAAATTAACTCTATCTTTGCAATCTTATTGAAACACATTTGGCACCTTTAGCTAACTATATTTAACTCATAAATAAACTTGTATATACACACACATATCCTGAAGATAGATGCAACTCAAGAACCAATGCAATATGTCAGCTCTGTACAGACAAACTCCAAAAACTGTAACTACCACTAACATAATTACAAACACAATTGAAACTTCATATCTAAGTCTGCGTGTATGAAAAAAACATAAAAAACATGAATATAACCACACAAGGCTTGATATCATGATTCTGATAAGTACATACAGAACACTGTTGTAGATTATATGTTGTCATCAATGACAAACATGCAATCAACTAGCTGCCAGAAGTAAATCTCCAACAATCTCCCCCTTTGACATTGATGGAAACATATGATATTAAAAACATCTTCAGCACATGGTGTCTTCTTTCTTTTTACAATCTTCTCAATATCCTCATCAAAGATTCCTCTATACTGTTGTAGCTCTTCTGCCTGTGTATATACTACCCTAGAGTATATGCTCCCCCTTACTATATACTCCCACTTTGACATCAATGGCAAAGGGTACCATAAACAATTAAGCACAGGTACTACTCCAAAAGTAGAGTAGTTAACCATTCATTAGTCACTTGATGACTGATGTTCTTGCTACTTTATCTAATCAGACTCGGGAGAGGGAATTCTCCCAACTTCTCCCTGAGATACTCAAAAGTATTTTTTGATAAAGTCTTTGTGAAAATATCTGCCAACTGTTCTTTGGTGCTCACATAGTCCAATTTTACTTCATTATCTAAAAATATTTCTCTAAGAAAATGGTATTTAATCTCAATGTGCTTTGTCTTTGTGTGCATCACAAGGTTCTTGGACATGTTGATAGTACTGGTGTTATCACAGTGAATAAAAATGGGATAGTCAACTTGTATACCAAAATCTTTAACCATTTGCTTGATCCAAACCATTGTTGAACAATTCAATGCTACTATAACATATTTAGCTTCTGCTATCGACTGAAAGATACAATTATGCTTCTTGCTTAACCAAGAAAGCAACCTATCTCCAAGAAATACTGCTCCTCCAGAAGTACTCTTCCTGCCATCAAGACAACCTGCCCAATCTGCATCTGTATACACATGAAGTTGTACATTCTCTGATTTAGGATACCACAAACCATAGTCTATAGTTCCCTTTAGATATCTGAATATTCTCTTTATTTCCATTAGGTGATTCTATTTTGGTTCAGCTGCAAATCTACCAACAATTCCAACTGCATTAGATATGTCTGGTCTAGATTGAGTAAGATATATAAGTTTTCCAATCATAGAATTCTACAATCTCTTGTCAACTACTGTGAAATCATCTTCTTTAGAAAGCTTGCTCCCTTTTATCATAGGAGTGCATACTATCTTACAGTATTCCATCTTGAAAGTTTTCAATATTTCCCTCACATATTTGGACTGATTTATGAATATTCCTTTATCTGTCTGCTTTACGTTTAATCCCAAAAAGTATTTTATAGGACCAAACATGCTCATTTCAAATTCATTCTGCATTTCTTTTGCAAATTCTACACTAAGCTTGTCATTACCTCCAAATATAATGTCATCAATAAATATGGCAACAAGTAATAGTCCATCAAGTGTTCTATGTATAATTCTTCCTTCAAGTCACCATTCAGGAAGGTGGATTTTACATCCATTTGATAAATTTTGAAGTCTTTGAATGTTGCATAGACCAAGAATAACTTGATGGCTTCTAATCTTCTCACAAGGGAAAATGTGTCAGTTTAATCTATCCCTTCCCTCTACACATATCCTTTACACACTAGTCTTTCTTTTTTTTTGACCACTGTACCATCTTCATTCATCTTGTTCCTGAATACCCACTTTGTTCCAATCACATTTTTATCACTAGGTCTAGGGACCAATTCCCATGTATCATTTTTTATTATTTGATCTAATTCTTCTTCCATTGCCTTTTTCTAATCAGAATCCTTGCAAGCACCTTCAACATTTAAAGGTTCAATCTATGAAAGTAAACATACCTCTTCATCCACTGTTAACCTTTTTTCTTTTGATCTAGTCAAAACACTGCTGCTCTGATCTCCAATGATATTATCTTTTGAATGATACCTAGATGTGAACTTTGAAACTTTTGGTGTAACATCCTTATCTATAATCAGTGATAGTTCTTTTCTTGATTCAAGTTCATTACATGAAACATCAATGCAATCAAACATTTCTTCAATAACAGTGTCTTTACTGCTAGGCCTGGGTTCATCCTCAATCATAGGTGCATATTCATAGTACCTTTCTTGAACCATGAACTTCTCATCAATATTTACATGAGTACTTTAATTTATCTTCTTTAATCTCAAATTAAAACATCTGTATGCTTTGCTTTTAGTAGAGTAACCAAGGAAAATACCTTCATCACTTCTAGCATCAAACTTACCAACACCATCATCTCTCTTGATGTAGCACTTGCTGCCAAATATTCTAAAGTATTTTACAGTAGATACATTACCAAACCAAATTTCATAAGGTGTCTTATCCACGCCTAGCCTTAGTTGTGTTCTATTGGCAGTATAGACTGTTGTATTGACTGCATCTCTCCAATAGGTGTGCGCAACTTTTCCTTCAATCATCATAGTGTGTGCTGTATCAAGTATGATCATGTTCCTTCTTTCTGCTATCCCATTCTATTGTGGGGTTCTGGGTGGACTCAACTCTCTTTTAATTCCATGTTCTTCACAGTAGTCATAAAACTTATCAGAGGTGAATTCTCCTCCTCTATCTAATCTTAGACACTTTAGTTTAATCCAGATTCATTCTCCACTTTTGCTTTGAATATTTTGAACTTTTCAAAGGCTTCAGACTTCTCCTTTAAGAACGCAACCCACATCATCCTTGAAAAATCATCAACAAACAAAATGAAATAGCTTTCTCTGTAATATGATCTGGTTTGAGTAGGACCACATAAATCTGTATGCACTAGGTCTAATTTGTTTTCAGCTGAGTTCTACTTGCTTCTGAAAGAGCTCCTTACATGCTTTCCCATAACACATTTCCTGCACATTGTGTTAACTGGTCTTACAGTACTTGGAAGGTCTCTAACTGCCTTGATATTTCTTATCTTTACTTTATTATCAAAATTAATATGACAGAGTCTCTTGTGCCATAACCAACTGTCATCCACTTTTGCAACAAAACAACTTACATCTAAATTGAGCTGAAAAACATTACCTTTTTTTTTGGAGCCTAATGCAATCATGTTTCCTTCTTTGTTGCTAATAATGCATTTGTTGTCTTTGAATTCCAAATGATAACCTTTTTTAAGTAGCTATCCAACACTTAGTAAATTGTGATGTAATCCATCAACATACAGAACATCATCTGTCTTGTTCTTTCCATCTAGGGTGATGGATCCTCTGCCTATGATAGGTTTAGGAGTGTTATCTCCAAATCTAACCATACCACCTTTCTACTTGTCTAGATGAACAAATCTATCTTTATCATGTGTCATGTGATCAGAGCATCCACTATCAATGATCCGATCAGTTTTGATGTCTGCTTTGGAAATTAGGGCTAACTCCTGTTCTTCCTTTTCATCTTCAATGTCCATTTCCTCAAGCAATTTTTGCATGTCTTTAAGGGCAACGAATCCAATTTCATCTTCTCCTAAATCTTCATGAGTTACGCCTTCTTCAGCATGATAGCATTCCTTCCTATATTTAGGTTTATAATCATATCTAAATTTCTTTACTCTTGTGGGACACTTGGATGCAAAATGACCGATCTTGTTGCATGAAAAACATTTGAATGGAAGTTGTCCTTCATATTTCCCTTTGCCTTTGTTTTCTCTTTTAGCAATCATGGCTATGATTTCTTCTAGTTCTTCATCAACTTCTTCTTTCTCATTATTGCTAGAGATGTGAGATTTCTTACCGTGGACTGAAGCTTTGAAGGTTGTTTCACTTTTAGGTTCAAACTTCAACCTTGATATCTCAAATGTAGAGATTTTACTGATCAAAGTCTCTCTTTTGAAGTCTTGTGAAAATTGCATGGTTTCCTCTAGAATACTGATCTTGTTCTCATAGTCTGATATTAAAATTAGTCAACAGCTTGTCCATTATATCTTCTTCTAATATTTCTCCACCATTATTTTTTATTCCAGAAACTGCTTCATTTATCCTCTGATTGTAGGCTCTAATGTTCTTTTCAGGTAACATCTCAAGACTATTTTATTTCTTTTTTCATGTTTTCCTATGCGCATTCTTTTCTTGAACATCTCCTTCAAACATGTCTTCTAAATACTTCCATATTGTGTATGCCTTGTCTACTTTCTTGATCTCAAAGAATTCATTGTCAAATAGTGCACTTATAAGGGCTTCTTTGGCAACTGCATTAGCTGTGAATGTATCCTTCTGTTTACTAGTAGCATCATCTCTAGAAAGGTCTTTTAGAGAGGGAATAAAAAATTATTGTGTGGCTATCTCAAAGATGTCAAAACCAACACACTGTAGATGTGTTATCATTTTTTTTTTCCAATCCAAATAATTTTCTCCATCAAACTTAGGACTCTCTTTTCTGAAGTATGCCATCTGATCTACCTTAAGCTGTTAGGCTTTCCCTTCAAGGCACTTGGCTCTGATACCAATTGTTAGAATAGTCCCAAAGGATAAATGAGAGGGGGGGGGGTGAATCAGTTATCAGCTAATTTAATTATTTTCTTTTATTAACTCCAGAATACAATAAATTTAATGCATATTCTGATAACACAATAGACAACACCACAATTTGGTTATAGGGAAACCAAATGGTAAAAACCCCGGTGGGAATTAACGCCCACAATGAACTATACTTGTTTATAATAATCCCTATTAGAAGATCTTGCAACCCTGTCAGGAGTTGTTCTTTACAATGCAATAAGTATAGTGACCTGGTTAAGGGTCTAACCCTATTAGGAGAATTTTACAAATAACCCAGTTAAGGGTGAGGACTCACTATCCAAAAGCTCACTGCTTCAGTGGTGAAGGCTACAAACTTCTGTAGAACAGATATACACTATATCTGATGATGAACTGTAGAGTAGACCTACTATCTTGATCAGTTCTAGTGTATTGTAATCTTTCACTTCTTCTTCACATAGATCCTTGATGAATGAAACACAACTGATATTCTACTCTGTACATTTTTTGTCTGTTTTCTTATCATTCACACTTAGCGTTCCACAAATTAATTTTTATAAGTATCTTCCTCAAAGTATGAGATCATGGGACCTATTAAGAAACTCTTCATAACATCGTTTTTGGCTTAACTAACCACACAAGCATAATTACAACCGCACAATATAAACTGAATAGACATGACGCTTCACTAAGTTGGCCTCACCAAATTAACTCTATCTTTGCAATTTTATTGAAAAATGTTTGGCGCCTTTAGCTATCTATCTTCAACTCATAACTAAACTTGAATATACACACACATATCCTTAAGATAGGTGCAACTCAAGAACCAATGCAATACTTCAGCTTTGTACAGACAAACTCCAGAAACTGTAACTACCACTAACAGAATTACACAGCACAACTTAAACTTCATATCTGAGTCTGCGTGTATGAAAAAAACATAAAAAACATGTCTACGACATGAATATAACCACACAAGGCTTTATATCATCATTCTGATAAGTACATACAAAACACTGCTATATATTATATGTTGTCATCAGTGACAAACATACAATCAACTAGCTGCCAAAAGTAAATCTCCAACAGTTTTGACATATCAGATACAAAGTTTAAAGATAAGTGTTTTTGTCACTAATGTCAAAGGGGGAGATTGTAGACCTTATGGAAAGACATATTGTCAATTAGTGTCAAAAGACTTAGTCATTCAGTGTTACCTGAGTATACAGAGTTACCCGAGTATACAGTGTCGCCCGAGTGTTCAGCATCACCCAAGTGTTCAGTATTGGTTGAGTGACAGTTTATCACCCGAGTAGTCTTTTGGACCTGAGTGAAAGTTTGAAGCCAACTTTGCATATATTGTTAAATATATATTTATTTATTGTGAATCGATTTACAAAGTTATTTGTTGGATAAAGATATATATGTAAGATAGTTTGTTTTATCTAGTATGTAGTAGAAAGAATGTATGATCAGAAGATGAATATGATCATGCGAATGATAGTTTGAGTTAAGTGCAGAAGTGTTCAGGACAATAGAGACTTATCTATCACATTTAGGTGATCAGTTATTTTTCAAAGGATCTTATTCAGCAATCATAGTTGCATAGAGCTGATCATCAACTGCTTCATTCTCATAGGTGGATCAGCAAATTCCTTTAACAAGGTGGACCTAACAGTCCTTTCTTTAAATCTCTTACTCAAGTTGCATTACTTATTGTATTGTACAAAATCCTTTAACAAGGTGGACTTAACAGTCCTTTCTATGCTCCTAACAGGGCAGACTATTAGAATTGGTCATTGTAAGCTTTAACATGCTAAATTTATAATGCAGTACTAAATCTTGTGGGTATCATCCCCACCCCAGTTTTACTTTCTTTTGGAAGGTTTATGGGTAACCAAATTTGTATTATGTGTTGTATCAGATTATTTACTTTCAAGTTAAATGCATGCAAACAAATAAGCTAATCTAATTGTGGATTAAAAGGATGAAGTTTTATTGGTTCCCGATTCACTCCCCCCCCTCTCAGTCACTGGGCACATCATATAATTCCAACAAGGATGTGGTAAATATGAACAAGTTATACAAGTACCTTTGGACAACAAAATTTATGATTATACCTATGGATTGGGATTCAATCCTTACAAACAACCATCATCTTTTCCTCTCAATGTTAATCATATCTGTGGTGGACATTTGAAGTTAGTTAACCCGCTCCTCATCAAAATGGATCAAAAACTACCTTGGGTGTCTTTCTCGAAGATGAATCCTTAGAGGATTATTTAGGAGCTTATGAGGATCTACCTATGTTTCATCATAAAAGATGGAAGCCTTATTGTCTAAATACAAAAGCTTATTTTGGAGAACATGATGAACAATATATTTCTCCTTTAACAATGGATTCTCTGATACAAAATAATTTGATAATAAGTGAGCCTATTGAATTTCAAGTGGATGCAAATCACTGTGAGAAGATAATAAAAATTGGGAAGTGTTTGAATCAAGATGAACGTGATAAGTTGGTTTTCCTTTTACTTAAATTAAAGGATATTTTTGCTTGGACATATTCGGATATGTCAGGTATAGATCCTAAGATTGTTACTCACAATATTTTTCTCAAACCAAATGCTAAACCTGTGAAGCGGAAAATCCAAAAGATGAATCCAGGAATTGCCTTATTAGTTAAAGCTAAAATTGAAAAATTATTGACTGTTGGATTCATCTACTCTATTGATTACTCAGATTGGATTTCAAACATTATGGTTGTTTCAAAAGGAGAAAATAAGATAAGAATGTGTACTAAATTTTGATATTTAAATAAGGCATCCTTAAAAGATGATTTCTTGTTACCTAATATTGATATGATTGTGGATTCAACAACGGGTCATGCTCTATTATCTTTTATGGATGGATTTTTGGGCTATAATCAAATCTTTATTCCTATCAAAGATCAACTTAAGACCGCATTTATAACACCTTGGGGAACATTTTGTTGGGTCATGATGCCTTTTGGATTAATAAATGTGGGAGCAACTTATCATCGAGCCATGAATTTTATTTTTCATGATTACATTCATAAGATTCTTGAGGATTATGTGGATGATATCTTGGAAAAATCTATACAAAGAGAAGGTCACATTAGTATTTTATGACAAATATTTGACAGGATTAGAAGTTACAATATGAGATTGAATCCTAAGAAATGTGCCTTTGGAGTTGATTCTGGTAAATTATTGGGGTTTATAATCTCTAAGCGAGACATAGAGGTAGATACTGAAAAGATTAATTCTATTGTTAATATGCCTCCTCCTAAGAACATTTCTTAGTTACGAAGTTTACAAGGAAAAATTCAAGCTATTCCTCTCTTTGTTTCCAACTTAGCTGATAGAGTTGTTCCTTTTACTTCCTTTGCCTAGAAAGGATACCAATTTATCTTGGAATGAGGAATGCAAACAATCCTTTGAGAAATTTAAGGAGTATCTTGCCAATCCTCCTATTTTTCAACCTGCTCAATTTGATAAATCCTTTTATCTGTATACTTCAGCCACTCTGAATGTGGTGAGTGCAGTGTTGGCTTAGCATGATAGTGAAGGTAAGGAAAGACCTATGTACTACATTAGTCAGAATTTAATTGATTACGAATCAAGTTATATAGATTTGGAAAAACAATGCTTAGCTTTAGTTTATGCTTGTCAAAAACTCAGGCATTATCTATTAAATGTTAAAGTCAATGTGGTTGTTAAATTGGATCCTTTGAAATGTCTTTTCTCAAAGACTGATTTCTCTGTCCGTCTTCCAAAGTGGGTGATGTTACTTATAGAATTTGATATAAGTTTCAAATCTCAAAAGTTGATTAAAGCACAAGCTTTAATAGATTATTTGGCTAAAGCTCCTTGTCCTCATTCTGATACATGCTTTACTTCAATAGAATTTCCCAATGAAAAAATTCTAGCTATTAAATAGGACGATGTTTAGGAATTATATTTTGATGGATCTAGATGTAACACGGGTTCTGGTGTTGGCATTATCTTGATCCCTTCTACAAAAACATTGATCCCTATTTCATATAAATTGACTTTTCCTTGTACTAACAATATTGCAGAGTATGAAGCTCTTATAGCTGGCTTACGAGAAGTTTCATCCCTTAATATTAAAAACTTGGAAATTTATGGATATTCAAAATTGATTATGGAACAAATTAAAGGAGGTTATCAGACTAAGAATGATAAAATGACACAATATAGAGATTTGGCTCTTGATGTTCTTTCACAATTCTCTTCTTATAGGATTTAAACTTTACCTAGGAAAGATAATTGACATGCAGACGCCATGGAAAGAAAAACTTCTTTGGTTTTTCTTGAGTATAATGCTAAAGACTTTTAATTTACTATACATACTCTTAAAAACCAGGCAATTTCCAATGAGGTTACCTCTGATTGTTTCAATTTGCATTTGGATGAATGGTATTCTCATATCTTTCATTTTTTGAAAGATGGTACTTTTCATGAATCGGTAACAAGGAACATGCATAATCATATTAGGAAGCTTGCAGCATGTTTTATCATTTAGGATACGCTTTACAAACTCTCTTATCATAGTTTTCTATTAAGATGTCTTGGTGGAACCGCAATCCCAATAGCTTTGGTGGAAGCTCATTCTGGTTCTTATGGGGGACATTTTGGTTGAAAATATTTAGTAAATAAACTTCTTTGAATGGGATATTATTGTCAAAAAATGGAGAAAGATTCTTTCATGTTTGTTAATAAGTGTCCTCAATGTCACCAACATAGTAATTTGATTCATGCTCCTACTCGTGAGCTTCGTAATCAAGTTGCTCCATGGCCTTTTAGTATTTGGGGTTTTGATCTTATTGGAAAAATCTCACTGACTTCTTATCAAGGACATACATACATCCTGACAGCTACATATTACTTTACAAAGTGGGTGGAAGCTATCCCTCTCCATTCAACTACTACGGATATTATTTGTGATTTCATTCTTAGCAATATTATAACACGATTTGGTATTCCTTCGATGATAGTTTTGGATAATGGTACCTCTTTCAAGAATAAAGAAGTCCCAAAATTCTTGGAAAAATATAGAATTCAACATAGATTTTCAACTCCCAATTATCCTCAATCTAATGGTCAAGCTGAAGCATCAATTAAATTCATTGAACAAATTCTGAAGAAAATAATTAATAAGCATGCGAAAGATTGGCATACCCAGCTTACCTATGCTTTATGGGCTTATAGGACTAGTGTTTGTACTACCATGAGTACTCCTTATAATCTTTTCTATGGTACTAATGTTATTATTCCTTTGAAATTGGAAATACCTTCTTTACGTGTTTCATTTCATGGCATAATTGAAAAAGAAACATTTCGAGAACAGTGATTACAAGAATTAGAAATGTTGGATGAACAATGAATAAATGCTTTGGAACATATAAAGGCTTATCATAAATCACTTCAGAAGCAGTATAATCATAAGGTAATTAAACAATCATTTTCAGTAGGTGATTTAGTGCTATACGAAAATCAAAGAAATGTGAATACTTTACCTGGTGAAAAAGGAAAGTTTATCCCTAATTGGCTTGGACCTTTTGTTGTAATTGAGGACTTTGGTTCATGTGCTTAAAAAATTGCCGATATAGATGGTGTGCTTTTTAAGGAACCTATCGATATTATGCATCTAAAATGTTATTATCCCTACTACATTATTCCTTCCTTGTGTATTAATGTATTCCTTATAAAATAGTTATGTTTATAGGTTATGTGTTTTTAGTGGATTACATTTGAATACATTTATACACATTCTTTCATTTTGTTAAGTTTTATGTTATTGGTGAAAATATTGTAATCAATCATAGAACTAACTAGAAAAGAAAGTTTTTCATCTATATATAAATTTTTTTTCTTTTTGAGTTTGATACATATGTGGCGCAGTTCCCTATCTATCACTCTCTCTATCCCTATGCTTTGATGGTAAATGGCTCCCAGATCTCTCAAATATATGATGTGAAGATGAAGATCTTTGTATGGTATTATGCGAGTGGATCCTAGATATGCTAAGATCATATACACACTCCTGTGATGTCTGTAGGTCAACCACCAGCCTCTCCTCTCTCTCTACATAACCTCACCTCTCGCTGGACACAAACAAAGATGTCTACATGCCTGTCGGGATCTCTGTGACCAATGGGGAACTCTTTCTTGCTGGTTTGTAGTTGTTAGGACAGGCATGTATCCTTCAGGACCTCGTATACAAAGCTTCTCCACTCTGCTAAACAAAATTAAAATATATTTATCTTTTAGTACTTTTTCTTCAAACATTAAGTTAAATATTTAAATAAATACATGTTTTGTACCTAGATCTCCCTCCTAGGTATCATTGAAGGGCATGGATGGTGGGGCATGGAGTGACTACTCTCTCCATTCTTTCTACATCTAGGTCTCAGAGATGGTGTCTTTGTATGGGCGCGTAGAGGTCATCGTGATCTCAATGGTGTTGCATGAATAAAATGCTCATTCGCACTGTACTATCATCTGGGGGCATCCTGTCTACTCTCTCCTCTACTCTATCCTCCTCCATGGGATCTCCCTTGAAGGTTGGTTCCTCCTCATCTCTGTGATCCTCCTCCTCTTTTGGTATGCTACTATCATGGCGTGTCCTCTCTGAAAGGCCTAGATCACCTATGACATAGTCATCAGGGAAGATGGGATGGGTTCCCTATAGACTCCAGTATCTGATGTAGTCCCTACTGATTCCTGAATAGGCCACATCAGGGGCTACCTCTATATCCTCTCTCTCATCTATATCAATGTCTACAATGTCTTCTACTGATGGCTGACATATAGCACTAGGTCTCTGATAGTACCTCGTCAGATGTGCGTACTGAGGTACTGCTCTAGGGACCCCCTGTGTAAGACCAAACTGTCTCATCACTCTTTCATACTAGTACGACATTACTATATGACTAGAATGACCCTCTAGTAGCTTTTTTTGCTATGAGTGTCTCATTTGATGTCGTGTATTTGGCCACTTTGTCATGCGACAGTATGGTCTTCATATCACATATATGCCTAGTACACGGTCTAGATGTACTCTCCAGTAGAGGATATCTTTGTGCTGCCAAAGATCTCCCAGTGGATAGGTAAAGGATCTAGGTGTGCCCATATCTACCATCACAAGAACACCCTATGGTCATGTACATGTAAAATTCTCGAACAACCAAATCTGTAATAGTGTGCATACCATGAGACTCTATCGTTGATATCTCACCAAATGACATAACTCATGGTATAGATGGGCTAGCATGTTGCAGCCCCATGAAAATATGGTCCTATCACTCTCCATCCTACGTACAAGATGGGTAAAAGGTGCTGAAAAGATTATACCCTTTGAGCTGGGTAGGACAACCAAAGAAAGTATACACAACATAACCATCCATACCAAAGGTGTTAGACCTGCCAGTATGGTCGATAGAGTGATATGGTTTGCTCGTGTTCGCATCTATGGATCCCATCCTAGGAAATACTCTGCATTTGTACAAACATCCTCAAAACCTCGATGTACTCTCAGTTTGATGGGCTCACCCCAAATTGGAAGTCGCAAGATCCTGTATACATCCTCTAGTGTCGCTATGATCTCTCCTGAGGGAAGATGAAAGGAACAAGTGTCCTCATCCCACCTCTCTATAAGAGATGATATCATGGCTCAGTGGAATATCATCTATAGTAGGATTGTTACCTAGTACATTCCTACATCTCTTAGCAACTGTGTCTCATCCTCATTTATCTCAGACAACTTCTCTTTGATCAGCAGTAATGACCCTCCAAAGGGGTGATCTTAGAGATGAACCAAGTTCTGTACACACAAAACAATATCATATCAGAACTATAGAATCACTAAACTGTATATTCAAATTAAACAGGTAAAGGTTGACATTTGTTAGGTCGAGGTCGACCTTCATGGGTCAAGGTTGACCTTCCTAGGTCAAGGTTGACCTTCCTAGGTCGAGGTCGACCTTACTAGGTCAGGGTCGACCTCACTCTAGAAAGGGGATAGACCTTCCCATTTAATGTCGACCTTAAAGGGTCAAGGTCGACATAACTAGGTCAGGGTAAAACTTAAAGGGTCAGGGTCAACCTTATCTATAAAAATAGGAATTTGAGATTACAGATATAAAAAACAATGAACTTACCTCGGGAAGCGGCTTTCCTATGGCCAAGCACTGTCTTAGGAGCTCCATTCGTGTTGCTCAAAGTTCTTCTCTGATTGGCATCCTTCTTTCTCTCCTAAACTTTGCAAATGGTAAGAAGGAGGTATGTAATTTATTCCCTTATTTATAGATAGAAATTAGGGTTTTTATTAGGGTTTATTTAGATTAAATTCAAAATTCCCTTCATATGCTTTTAGATAGACATTCACTCTTTTCATCATAACTTGAGTTATGTATCTTTGTTTTCAGTGTCGTCTGTGGCGTTGGAATTTTGATTCAGATAACTAACTCCTTGACTCAGTTTAGGAAGGTTAAGAATCCTTCTAAATAGTTTAGGAAAATCATTTTAAACAAATTACATATCCAGTGTATAGGATTATCCTTATCACCTTGTTTCACCCTTTAGAAGTAGTTAGCCAAAATAGGGGGGCATAAGGGGCTCTATGCACTTATAAATTTCATCTTAGTAAGACTTAGGGGTTTTATGGATTTTAATTAACCTTGTGTGCTCTAGGTTGTGGGTACTAACGGTTTCTTGTAGGATCTCTACATTATGGACTTGGCTATATCCTTTTTATTTTATGATGTTTTCTTACTTTAGATTGCATATTCACGTAGTGTCGTATCTAAGATAAAGCAAGGGATAAATGTATCATCTTAAAATGGAATAAATTCCATCTTGGCAGGTTTAGTACCCTCATTTAGTGCATTTACATGATAGATTTTCATTTAGGATGCATTTGCACTTGGTATCTCTTCATTTCTAGGTGAAATTAGGGCTAGGATCCCGAGGATTCTCCTTGATTTCATTCTTCATGGATATATTTTATAGGTAGGACCTATGTACTGGTCCTCCTATCCTTCATCACATCTCTTCTAGGCCCCTGTACCCATTTCCAACATTCTACTCTTTTTTCCCATCATCCTAGGTCCCTGGCTGGCCTAGGAACTTCACTGGCACTCTAAGTTGACCAACCTGAAACCTTAGGTAAGGGTTGAGGTCAACCCTGGCCTATGTTAGGGTCATGGTTGACCTTGACCTTTGTTAGGTTTTGGTTCCTACTTTCAAATTTGGATCATAGCGGGGCCCCAAATTCAAAATTGGCTCCCAAATCTGAATGTGGAAGGGTTTTTATTCAAAATATAATTAATGCATTCCCTCCTTAGTTAGTTATTGTGATTGAACCATAATTCAAGATAAAATTTGAATTAGGGGCCCTCACATTGTCCTAGGAGGCTTACCTTGAAATCTCTATACAAGCACTCTCTTTTGCCTTCATTTGGATAGGAAATATATACCAAGGAGATCATATGCAACATATAACATGATGATGATATGAGATGATGATGCAAGAATGCAAGAGGATGATATAGGAGGACAAGATATGATGACTCCTTGATGCAAGAAAGCATTTTGTGAACAATCTATTGTGGACATTCATTGGAGCAAGAAGGAGTTCTTCAATCCTTCCTTCTTCTTTGATCTACTATTTTCAACATTCAAGCATTCAAATTATACAATCATGGGGTAGCAACTACAGATTGTGAGTTTGGTAGGAGTACTTTAGCCTTGGGGGATTGGTATGATTTCTTTATAACATTTAAATCTATACATTTCTCTCTCATTTTAATTCATGCTAGGGTTTCAATCTAGAGGATTAGATATTGGCATTGCACATTCAAAGCTTTTCCTACAAGAAACACACACACATATTCTATTACATCTGGCTATTTGTGGAGGTGGAGATCACCAAAATGGGGGTTTGACTAAGGCAAAACCCTATATAGCCACCCCAAAACACCATTTTCAGATATCTATAGTCGATGTTTTGGGAGTTGCAAAGCAGATTTAGATACCCTTTTTAGAAAAAATTTAGGATCTGCAATCACAATTTTCATTAGAGTAGCACAGGTCAAGGTCGACATAAAGGGCTCAAGGTCAAACTATATATGGTTCAAGGTCGACCTGAAGCAGAAAAGGAAAATATTTTTGGGTTTTCTCTATCTCTGTGTTACTGATCCAGATCTAGTTGTAGAACTTCCATAAACTCAGTACATGCACCAAAAAATAGGTATTTCCAGATCTATTATGTCATGAGGTATGTATGTCATTTCATTATTCTTTGCAAACATTTCAAAATTTATATTCCTTATCATTACAATTAAATGTAAGTGGTTAATGAAGGCATAGGGTTTCATTTATGTGCAATCCCCCATTGTTCTAAACCATATTTGCACACCCCTTTACACTTTACAATACCTGAGCCATAGAAAAATAACTTGGTAAAAGCATAATTGAGAAATTGAAACTAACACACCCTAAGACCTGTTGGTAAAGCAAGATAGAAAAGATGCCTGAGCAATAGGGTAACTGAGCACTTCACCAAGGAGTCTCCAAACTAGCTAAATAACAAAAGAAAATATATTTTTGGTTGAGCAGGATTGCCAAGGGCCCAAGATGCTCCTGCATCAGACACCTAGGGTTATAAGAAATGATTCCCTGAATCATGTATTAGGTCCATCCTAAAATGAATCCAACTTAGATTGAGAAATCCAAGACGAGTCCTCAATCAGTCTATTCTTCCATTTCACCAGGTACTCCATGTATTCCTTTCCTCTATCTATTTCTTAGGATAATCACTCAGTACTATCACTTCTTCACCAGGTTCATGATATTCATACAATTCTAAAATATTGAATATAGGTGATATATCCATGTCATCAAGTAACTCAACTTCATAAGCATTTCCACTATCAAATCTTCTTAGTATTATGAAAGGACCAAATTTCTTCACCTTCAATTCACCATATGCTCCAAAAGGAAATCTTCCTTTCTTCAAATGAACCATTACTGCATCACCAACTTCAAAACTTTTATGTCTCCTTGATCTATCTGCACTATCTTTGTACTTCTGACTACTTTTCTCCAACTTCTGCTTTACATCCTCATGCAATGTCTTCACAAACTCAGAAAATTCCTCTGCTTTAGCAGTTCTTTTCTCTTCTCCAACAATATCTCTCAAGTCTAATAGACCTCTCGGTTGTGTGCCATGAACAATCTATAAATGTGTACTTACAGTACTTCTATTTACTGAACTATTGTATGCAAACTCTGCTTGTGCCAACATTAAATCCCAATTACTTGGTGTGTCTCCAACTAGGCATCTCAACAAGTTACCCAAACTTCGGTTTACAACCTTTGTTTCTCTACCAGTCTGTGGATGAAATGTAGAACTATACCTGAACTCAGTATTCAACTTCTTCCAAAGTATTTTCCAAAAATAGCTGACAAGTTTACTATCTCGGTCAGAGATGATACTCCTCGGTAATCCATGCAATCTAGCAATCTCCTTAAAGAAAAGATCTGCTATATGTACTGCATCTGATGTTTTCTTACATGGTATGAAATGTGTCATCTTTTAAAATCTATCCACAACAACAAATATGGAATCATTACCTCTTGTTGTCCTAGGTAAGCCAAACAAAATTTGTGCTGATATCACTCCAAGGTTTCTTAGGAATAGTAATCAGTGTATACAAACCAGTATTATGACTTACTCCTTTTTCAACATGACAAAATCCAAAGCTTTTCACAAATTTCTGAACATCCTTATATAACTGAGGCCAAAAATACCTTTCCTTCAGCAAAATCAATGTCTTATCTATACTAAAATGTCCAGACAATCCACTACTATGTTTCTCCTTAATCAAATTAGTTCTCATTGAACCTCTTAGTATGCACAACTAAATGCCTTTAAACAACATATCTTCCTAAATGAATTAATCTTCATACTTACTTGATTG
The DNA here is from genome assembly GCA_018584345.1 of Thuja plicata. Taxonomy (NCBI): domain Eukaryota; kingdom Viridiplantae; phylum Streptophyta; class Pinopsida; order Cupressales; family Cupressaceae; genus Thuja; species Thuja plicata. Next base: position 384,937 of record MU226536.1, read on the forward strand.
ATTTGAATTAGGTGCTCTGCACACTCTCTACTACTCAGAAAAATCAGGATCACTTTCATACAAATTCTTCATGTCATCAAAACCAAGAACGTCAACTCTCATTTTAGTCAACAAAGATCCTCTTCTACTCAATGAATCAACAACTCTGTTAGAAACTCCACTCTTATGTTTAATCAAAAATGTGAAACTCTGCAAATACTCCACCCATTTCATATGTCTGTGATTCAACTTATTCTAACTACCCAAATACTGTAAAGCCTTATGATTAGTATACAACACAAATTCATTTGGCATCAAGTAATGTCTCCACTTCTTCATAGCTTGAACAATAGCATAGAACTCTTGATCATAGACAAAATATTTACTTTTAGCATCACTCAACTTTTCACTAAATAAAGAAACAAGTTTACCTTCTTGAGTTGCTACAGATCCAATTGCACTTCTACTTGCATCACATTCAACTTGAAATACCTTATTGAAATCAGGTAATGCTAAAATAGGTAATTCAACAACCTTCAACTTCAAACCCTCAAAACTTTTATCAGCTCCATGTGTCCATTTGAATTCTCTTTTGTCTCCCCTCATTGTCTCAGTCATAGCATTACAAATAGAACTAAAATTTCTAATAAATTTCCTGTAAAAACTTGCCAATCCATGAAATAATCTTACCTTAGTGACATTCTTAGGTGTAGGCCAACTAAGTATAGCTTCAACCTTCTCAGGATCCATCTTCAAACCATCAGCTGAAATTGCAAAACCCATATACACAAGTTCTTCTTTCATGAAGGAACACTTTTTCAGATTTATCAGCAACTTTTCCTCTTCCAACTTTGCAATACTTGCCTTATATGCATCAAATTCTCTTCTCTAGTCTTACTGAATATAAGAATATCATCCAAGTATACAATCACACATTTATTCAATAATTTCTCCAAAACTTCATCATTAACCTCATAAAAGTACTGTGCATTAGTTAAACCAAAGGACATAACCAACCATTCATACAAACCTTCCTTTGTCTTGAAAGAATTCTTCCACTCATCACCTTCTTTGATTCTGATTTGATGATATCCACTTTTCAAATCAATTTTGGTAAAATATCTTGCTCCACTCAAACAATCCATTATATCATCCATTATCGGTATAGGAAACCTATACTTCACTATCATTTTATTGATTTCTCTTGAATTAGTACACATTCACCATTATCCATTCTTCTTAGGTGCCAATATAGCTGGTACTATACATGGACTCAAACTTTCTTGGATCAAGCCTTTGTTCAACAATTCATGAACTTGTCGGTTAAGCTCCTCATTCTTGATTGGTGTTAAACTATGTGGTGTTTTGTTTGGTAAACTAGCTCCAGGAATCAGTTCCATACAATGAATGATATCTCTCATTGGTGGAAAACCATCAGGTACATTATCTAACATGATCTCCTTGTACTCAGTGAGTAACTTCTCAACTTCTGCAGGAATTTCATCTTCAGTATTCTTACTCAGTTTGTTAGGAATCAAATCATAATAAATATCAATTCTTTTCAAATCCTTAACAAAATGTCTACCCTCCATCAAAAAAACTTTCACAGATGTACATATCTCACTAACAAATTCTTCAATCAAAGGTAACAAAACTTGTTTCTTACCATCAACCCAAATAGAATATCTATTTAATCTTCCATCATGTATATCATGTCTATCATATTGCCAAGGTCTACCCAACAAAATATGACAACAATCCATACTCACACAATGCCTTATCATAATACTTTCCAATTTTCAGATTCACCAAACACTGTTCACTCACCAATAATATATGTTCATCCTTGATCCATGAGATCTGACAGGGATTTAGATGCTTCATTCTTTCCAACTGCAACTTTGTGACCATTTCCTTAGATGCCACATTATCCAAGCTTCAACTATCAACAATTACCTTCCAAAGTTTGTCTGCAACTCTACATTTGGTCTTGAACAAACTTTTCCTGACAGGATCTTGCTTATCTTTCTCACTCCATAGTATCCTTTAGATCATGAGATTTCCTTCCTTCCCAACTTTATTCGGTGACTCCTCTTGCACCAAATAATTTCTTCTACTACCAATCTTCTTTCTTGCATGTATACACTCAAATGATTTATGTCCTTCTTCACCACAATTGTAACAAGTTACTCGGAACCCTCTTCTGCTATAACCACCTCGAGAGTAATTGCCTCTTCCTCAGTATGAGTTTATACCTTTCCATTTAGTCTTTCCTTTGTCTTGAGATGTGTCTTAAATTGACTTGTCTAGTTCAGATCTACTGTTTTCACCATGGGATCTACCTCTTCCTCTAGGTAATCTACCACCTCTGCCTCTTTGCCTTTGGTCATATCTTCTATTCAATTTCTCCTCAGCTTTTAGGGCAAATTGATATGTCTCCTCAATTCTTTCCATCTTGACCAATCTGATCTCATCTTGTATGAAACTTCTCAATCCATTCAAATATCTTTCTACTATTTCCACTTCATCTTCAACATGTCTAGATCTGATGTCCAATCTATAGAATTCCTCAGTGTAGTCTTTTACTAATCTATCTTTCTGCTTCAAAATTTGCATTCTCCTAATCAGGTTAATCGGATAATCACAAGGCAGAAACTTGCCTTTCAATTTGTTTACCATCTTATCCCATACCTTTATTTTATCTTTACTTTTCTTCTTTCAATCCAATTGCAGATGCTCCCACCATAAGGATGCATGAACTTTCAAGTTTGTGCTTGGAATCTTGAATTTCTTGTCCATTGTTACATTCTCATACTTGAAGTACTTTTCCATCTCAGTTATCTAGTCAATCAATTCATCAGAATCCAACTTTCCACTATACATAGGAGGATTAAACTGAGGTGTGGACTTCAAAATTTTCAATGCTCGCAAGAATCTCTCTTCTTCCTGATCCATCACAGGTGCAGGCGAAACTTCACCTTGAACTTCTTCAACTTCATCATCACTAAAATCTTCAATATGTCTTGCTCTGTGTTGGGATGTCTCAATAGATTCCAATCTTGCAGCCATCTGTCTAAGAATATCAGCTAAACCTAGATCTGCATTTCCTCTCCCACAAATCATGTGGAATCCCTCTACAATTGTAGGTCAGATCACAATTTGATACCCCACAACAATATCACCAACTAGGGTTAGGGCTTACAAGAGGGAAACTAGATCTCACCAATGCTTTGATACCACCTAACACAAGGAGGGATGACATCAGGGGCCAAAGGCTCTCCAAATTACCAAACCATCTTGCAGACACAACAATGTGGAAGCCAAAAAATAGAATGAGAGGAGCAACACATATCATATATTTCATTAATCAAAACTCATTACATGTCGAGATGTAAGGCCTTCCCGATTTTGGCCATATACATTCAGTGAATTACAAAATGATCTTCATACATGTGAGGTCACAGACCTACCTTGCAATATCTCAACAGATAATCTTCTATTGAATTCTACCTATCTTCTCAAACTGCCTCCTAAAACTAAGAACAAAGAAACAAATATATACAAGATTCCACCAAGAGGTCAGTGCTCAAATCCATAAGAGAGACCCAAATTTAGGTCCACAGAGATCCCAATAAGACACCCCACATTAATTATGCCACATAAATTAAATGTAGAAGTCGACCAGATTGGGATAAACAACATGGGAAGAGTATCACCCAACAACAACAATCTCTTGGTAAAAGCATACCCAAGCAACATGGATGACTTGGTAAGAACATACCCGAGCCACAAAAAACCAACTTGGTAAAAGAATAATCAAGCAACATAAACTAACACACCCTGAGACCCGTCAGTAAAGAAAGACAGAAAGGATACCTGAGCAACAAGGTAACTAAGCACTTCATCGAGCAGTCTCCAAACTAGCTAAAGAACAAAAGAAAAATAATTTTTTGTTGATCAGGAATGCCAAGGACCCAAGATGCTCCTAGATCACCTAACAGGGTAATGTGATAATGTAATATTCAGCTCCTAATAGGGATAGGTCTCCTAATAGGGGCACTATACTTTTAGTACATATTTGTGGGTACCATCCCCACTGAGGTTTTCCCTTGGCCATGGTTTCCTTGACAAAAATTCATGGTGTTATGAGTTATGTGTTATATTCTTATGTTATTTTCATTTTAGTAATTATATGGTTAAGTTGGAAATTATTAAGTTCATGTTTAAAGTGTTGTAATACTAATTCACCCCCCTCTGAGTATTACTTAATCCTAACAAAAGTCCCCCCAACAAGAGAGAAGAAGAGAGACAAAGTGGCCCTCCCTTAATGTAGAATGTACATCAGTGATAGATGCTCCAAGATGAATGTAGAAGTTGGTCCATGAATGTTGAAAAATGTTCCTCCCCTAAGGAATAAACAATACCATAGGTGAAAAAGAGATTCCTCCCCAATCTATAGGAAGAAACCTCAAGATATATGGTATCTATGAATTCTACTCAACTATCCTCATGTTGAAACCAAAGGCTTCCTGGTGTAGAGCACCTCCCATTTTGGTTTGAAGTTGGGTTAGATTTTGTTTAAGGTTGTTTAGGAGTTTTAATGTGTTTGTAATAAGATCCACAAGTCTTTGGATCCAAGCTTGTTCCTTTTTGTTTTAAGAGCACAAGTTGCTCATAGGTCCTAAGAGTTGTCAAATAGTCTAAAAAGTTGATAATTTTGAGAAACTATGGGAAATGGTCTCCTTTAGGGTCCTACGTGACCTAACTAGAGTCCTAGGATAGGTCAAGGAGCATCGAGTTGATCAAAATCATAAAAAAGAAAGAAATGCACAAATGGATTAGCAACTTTCAAAAGTTGCTCAAGCAACTTTTGCAACTTTTGCAATTTTGCAAAAGTTGCTTGCAAGAAGTTGCAAATCAAGAAATGGACAGTTGTAACCACCTATGCTTAGGTATTTGAGCATGGGATGAATGATTTTGGAGGTTAATGAAGTTTTATTTGTAGACCACACATGTGCAAGTGTTGTACGAATGTTTTTATGAGTTTATCCTTTTAATTACAGTGTTTCTGCAATCTTGTATGGTTGTGTATGGATTAGATTGTACAATCTGATTTCATTGGACTGTAGATCTTAGTCTTAGCTTTATTTTTCATATTCAAGTTTGATTTCAAGTTAAGGGATTGTAGAGATACACCTTGTTTACTGTGAATGTGTCTGCAACATCCATTTGCAAAGTTGCAGGAACAAAAATGGCTCTAACCTAAGCATCCACATTTTAAAATGAATGAGACCTTTTGGAATGATAGGTTAGGATCTATACATAGTGTTTTGGTTTCCATTTTGGTTCTTGCAATTGAACTCCTAGTTTTGGAGTGATACCCTAGGCTGACTGCTTGGAGTAGGTGAGTCAGGATAGAGTGAAGATTGAATTGAAAGAGCACACCCATGACCTATTAAGGAAATCTAAGTGACATGTGTGGAAGCCCTAGAGTGTCCCCTTGAATTTCCAATTTGTTTCAAGTGTTGGCATGATGTTTGAAGACCTATTGGATGCATTTTACATAGACTGGTCCATAGGCCTAAAACATAGCCTAGAAACTATTGCCTGATGAAAATTAGGGTTGTGTGTATTTTGAAGATCTATAACTTTGGATTCTTGAAGGGATAGGTGATAGATTTTAGAATCATATAGCCTTCCATAGGGTTGTGTGGAAGAATTTGTAGCAATAGACCAAAAATAGTGAAAACAGACCTAATATAATTAGGCCTAATTAGGACTACCTTTGGGTAGTGATAACAAAGGGATTGGCAAGGTGGCCATAAGTATTTGAAAGGTTTCAAATGGGCATTTAAGGTACCAAGAACATGGGAAAGGACCTAAGGTAATTTTGGGAAAGATCATAAGCAAGGGCTTAGAGTTCTAAAGGGAAATCATGGGAGAAAACAAGGTAAATGGAGGACTAATTGGACTAGTTGAAGTTGGTTATGCATTGTTTCTTCATCATTTCAACTATACCAAGGAGGAAAGTTGAAACCAAAGCCTAGGAGGCCAAATTTGGTGAAGAAGACATAGGTGGTTGAAACCATTGGATGGTTCAAGGGATTTGATTAACAATTGGAGAAGGATAAACACTTAGAACTCTAGACCCTCTGCATCAGAGTGGTATCAGAGCCAGAACTATAGTAATTTTGGTTTATGTCTAAAGGGGAGGAGAGACACGAGGTTGTAAGCATGACTCCCAAGGAAATGAGCAAGGATTCCATAGTGGACTTGGTCCAAGAACAATTGGCAAAGGCCAATCTAACAAAACCAAAGAGTAAGAGGAGAGTTATGGAATGGGGACATGAAAGTGAGGAAGAGGATGAAAGCCAGACATGAGAGACATCTAGAAAAGGCAAAGAAATGGAGATGGATAAGGAATAGAGAGTGTTCTTGGATGCCTTCAAAACTATCAATAAATATATCATGGAACACATTCCTTACTATAGTGGTAGTTTGAATGGAGAAGAGTTGCTAGATTGGCTAGAGGCCATAGATAACCAATTTGATTACAAAGAAGTGGAAGAGGAGAAAAGAGTCAGTTATGCCAAGGCTAGGCTCAAGGGATCAACATTGGTTTGGTGGAATATGATGCAAGATGACAAGGTAACAACTGGGAAGAATAAAATAGTCTCTTGGGATAGGATGAAGATCAGATTGAGGTCACAATTCCTACCCACTAATTATGAGATAAAAATATATCAAAGGTTACATAACCTAAGGAAAAAGGAGCTAACAGTAAGTGCCTATACTGAGGAATTTAATAAGTCAATTCTAAGGGAAAGGAGACAGGAAGAAGAGCTAGAAAGGGTAGAGAGGTATCTCAATGGATTGAGGCAAGGAATCCAAGATGAGATTAGTATGATGGCCCCTGATAGTATGCATAAATGATTCTAATTAGCATTGAGAGAAGAAGAGAAGGATAAAAGGAGGAGTGATATCCAACAAAGAGGTAGAGGCAATACAGGATTTAGAGGTAGGGGTAACTTTGGAAGAGGTTAAAGCCCAAGTAGGCTAGAAGAAACTCAGTCTACATACAACAATGGAGGCAATTAGTACAAAGGTTCATTTTAGAGGGGAGGATATAGAGGAAGAGGACCTCCAAGAGGTAGATTTCAGTCATAAGGTAGGGCTAATACTATCTTCATAGGAAGATGCTACGATTGCAACCAAGTAGGCCATACTATGGGAAGATATCCTGATAAATATTCCACCTCATGCATGGGAGAAAGAAGAACTTAGTTAGTACAACAAGAGATAACACAAAGTGTCACCTAACCAATCTCCAAGGCAGGGCCAGTATTGGATGAGGAAAATCTTATGTTGAGAAGGACTTCTTTTAAAAGTTCCTAGTATTGTAGAGCCACCTCAAAGGAAGAGTTTTTTTAAAACTAATTGTAGGTCACATGGGAAGATCTGCAAAGTGATAGTGGATTCTAGTTCCATAGAGAAGATAGTTTAAACTGAGATAGTGGAAAAACTAAAGCTTAGAAGGATACCACACACTACACCCTACAAGGTGTCATGGCTAAATAAGGGTTAGCAGATAATGGTGGATGAACAAACTTTAGTGGAGTTTGAAATAGGAGAGTACAAAGACAAAGTGTTATGTGACATATTGCCTATGGATGCATGTTGTCTCCTATTAGGAAGTCCATGTAAATATGATGTAAAGGCCATTCATGGTGGGGAAAAGAACAACTATGTAATCACCAAGCAAGGTAAGAAATTTCAGATGGATCCTTTGATAGAACCTAATGAGGAGAAGAATGTGGGGACTAGTGTGATGCTCATGAGTGGAAAGGAGTTTCTCAAAGTCATGAAGAAGGAAAGAGGGGTTTGTTGTGCAGTGATAGTGAATCCAAGAGAAGAGACTAAGGAGAAAGTCAACATGCCTCAAGAAGTACAACAACTGTTGGAGAAATACCGTGAGATAGTGGATAATGGTTTGCCTAGTGATTTGCCACCTATGAGGGATGTGAGTCATCAGATAGACCTAATATCAGGAGCTACTTTATCTAACAAGGTAGCATATAAAATGACTCTAATTCAAAATGTAGAGATTACTAAATAGATACAAGATTTTCTAGAGAAAGAGATTATAAGGAAGATTTTAAGTCCTTGTGTCATGCCAACTATCCTTGCACCTAAAAAGGAAAAAAAATGGAGGATGTGTACTGAATCCAGGGATATTAACAAGATTACAATTAGGTACATATTTCCCATGCCCCAGATTGAGGATTTGTTGGACAACTTAGGGGGTTCTTTCTATTTCTCCAAGGTGGATTTGAAATTAGGGTACCATAAAATTAGAGTTAGGCCTGGTGATGAGTGGAAGACAACCTTCAAGACAAATGAAGGGTTGTATGAGTGGCTTGTAATGCCCTTTGGCCTAACAAATGCACCTAGTACATTCATGAGGCTCATGAATGAAGTACTAGCTGACTTATAGGTAAATTTGTAATTGTTTATCTTGATGACATTTTGATCTTTAGAAGGTCTAAGGAGGAGCATATGAAGCATTTGGAAATGGTTTTGAGGAGGCTACACCGAGAGAAACTAATGATCAACCAAGAAAAATGTGAGTTTTTGAAAAATGAATTAGTGTACCTTGGATTTTTTGTTTCTAATGGATGCATGAAGATGGATCTTGATAAGGTTAAGTCTATATTGGAATGGCCAACACCTAGATCCATAGGAGATGTTAGGAGTTTTCATGTGTTAGTAATAACTGATAGGGGGGTGCATCAATGGCTTCAAAAATTATCCTTCAACCTTTAACCACCAGATTATTAAACCTCAGATTATTAAGTCCCTACAAGACACATGCCATGAAATACTAATAATGATTTAACTGTCTGTCAGTTTTCCTTGTCTGTCCTTATTCTCCTTGATTATCGATAAGCAATAAAACTATTTACCGACACTCAATAAATATGCAGAGTATACCAATCAATCCAGAAATGCATATGTGAAATGTAAAATAGTAAAGTAATAACCATACACACATAACACATGGATTTTAACGTGGAAACCCTGTTAAGGGAAAAACCACTGGGACCGGTACCCCAAATTTTCACTCTTCTGAAGTGAGCCCTGTTAGGAGTCAACCCTGTTAAAGGTTACAAGCACACTGTTAGGTGTGACCTTGTTAGAGGATTTTATACATAGAGGTTGTCACTTAGTATTGGGCATCTATTTTCTACCATCCTTGAATCAGCCTCCTTCCTAGACTGTCAATAGGCTTTAGGCAAATCTTGCTACCATCCTTGAATCAACCTTCTTCTTAGGCTATCAATAGGCTTTATGAAATTTCAATGCTACTTTCATGAATCAACCTTTTTGGTACTCCTTGGGATGTACCTCAATATATAGAATACTATTAAGTCCTACTCTGTTAAGAGACTTGATGCTTCAATGGTTAAATTGAAACACTATGACCTGTTTCTAATGCAACTTGAATTGTAGATTTTCAGATCTATTTAAGTACATTACCTCTTTGATCAATGTATCAATTCAATTCTTTGTGCTCCACACTTTTTTCTTTGTGATGCTATGCTTCACTGTTCGTTGGTGTCTGCAGAATTCTTTAGCTCTTCTTCAGCTTGATTGATCAGGACTGTATGAAGTTCTTCTTCATCAATTTCTCTTTAGCATCCTCTTTTTATTCACTCCCCTTCCCGTGTGTGTGATTACGGAAATGAATTATGCTTGTCTCTTATATAGACATGATATTCACTGTTTCTTGATTCTTGATTCTTGATTCTTGGCATGAAAAACAATCTAGCCAATCTGATTTAAAGCTTTAACTCTTGATTTATCTCGTAGTTATCTTCTTGCCAAATGTACAAATCTTCTTTAAATCAATTACTTAACTCTGGTCGAAAAACAAATAAAAAAACCAGTTAAGTCTATCCTTAAGCTCTGCCAGCTAGATATTTTGTTGTTTTCTGAACTCTCTGTTCTGTTGGTCAACTCTGTAGTTAGTCGTCGGTGATAACTGCCAGTTCTGTCAGTGTGACTCCAGTCAGCTTCGAGATCTCCATCCGTTGGGCAACCTATGATTTTACTCGTCGGGTATCACTATGATTTTTATTTGTCAGGCAACACTATCTTCTGCTCGTCAGGTATTACTGTGACTTTCTCTTTGCCTTTACCGATGGTGTGCACTTTGTCGGTGTTGTCTGTCACTTAGTGAATACTTGACTTTTATGCATTTCTGAAAGCATAATCTCTGTTCCATTGATTCTATGAAGTCTTTGGCATTATGTACATGATCATATAGATGATATCAAGTTGACATCAATGATAATACAAACCATTAACTAATTTAATGTCTTGCATCATCACCAAATTAACATTATCAAACATTCAATCAGTTACATGTCATCATCATGGACTAGCTTCTTATTATAGGAAGTTTGTGAGAAACTTTAGCCATGTATGTGCACCAATACTAAATACTATAAAGGGAGGAATTAAATGTTAGTTCAAGTGGATAGAAGCAGTGGATAAAGGCTTTGAAATGTTAAAGAAGAAGATAGCAGAACTACCTACTCTTAGGTTCCCAAACTTCAATCAGTTATTTGTGGTGGAGTGTGATGCTAGTAAACTAGCCATTGGGGCAGTGTTGAGTCAAGAGGGGCACCCTGTGGCATTCTCCTCAGAGAAGTTGAATGAAGCCAATAAAAATTATTCCACCTATGATTTGGAGTTGTATGCAATGGTACAAGCACTCAAAAAGTGGAGAGATTATCTCCTACCAAGGGAATTTGCAGTTTATATAGATAATCATGCCCTTAGCTTCTTGAATGGGCAAGAGAAGTTGAATCAAAGGCACCTAAAGTGGGTAGAATCATTGCAAGCATATACATTTGTCATAAAACACAAGAAAGGTGTTAGCAATAAATTTGAAGATGCAATAAGTAGGAGAGTCTTGACTATCCATGAGATTTAATTGCAAAGTGTAGGGATGAGTGACCTTAACGAGCTCTTCAAAGAAGACAAAGTTTTCAAGGATGTCTATGAAGCATGTGAGAATTTTAAACAAGGCTTTAAGGTGGAGTTTACTGACTATATGTTGTAGGAAGGACTATTGTTCAAGGGACACTTGTTGTGTATACCTCAATGATCAATGAGGGAGAACATAGTCAAGAAAAAACACCAAGACAATTTGGGAGGCCACTTTGGAGTGGACAAGACACTTGAGCAAGTGAATAGGCATTATTATTGGCCTAAATTATAGTTAAATGTCAAAAAGTTTGTGGATCAATGTCAGATATGCCAGAGAGCCAAAGGACATAGTAGAAACATAGGATTGTATCAGCCTCTATCCATACCATAGAGACCTTGGGAGTGCTTGAGCATGGACTTTGTTTTGGGACTGCCTAAGACACCAAGAGGACATGACAGTGTGTTTGTAGTGGTGGAAATGTTTAGAAAGATGGCACACTTAATTCCTTGTAGAAAAACCAATGATGCTTCTCACATTGCAGGTCTTTTCTTCAGAGACATAGCGAGGATCCATTGATTGCCACTCAACATAGTAAGTGATAGGCACAGTAAGTTTGTGGGCCACTTCTAGAGAACCCTTTGGAAAATGCTAGGTATTATCTTTCTCTTCAACCTATCACCCTTAGTTGGATGGAAAAATTGGGGTAGTAAATAGGTCTCTAGGTAAGCTATTAAGATGCTTGACTAAGCAGCATGGACAGTCATGGGATCACATTATAGGATAGGAAGAATTTGCCTATAATGACTCCATCAATAGGACCACTAGCAAGAGCCCATTTGAAATAGTTTATGGGGCTAATCCAATAGGGATCATGGAGTTGAGAGGCCTCAATTTGCAGGATAGAAGGAGTGCCCAAGGAGAATCCTTTGCAGAGTGGATTAAAGAACTTCATGATCAAGTTAAGAAGACTTTACAATAGAAAGTGGACAAGTACAAGACCAAGGAAGATAAGACAAGGAGGGATTTTCAATTCAAGGTGGGAGATCTAGTACTTGCCTACCTTAGGAAGGAGAGACTTCCAAAAGGAAAGCCAACCAATCTATTGATGAAGAAGATAGGACCATTCAAGGTATTGCATAAGTATGGTAATAATGCATATGAGGTGGAGTTACCTCCTAATTTGGGGATCTCACCCATCTTCAATGTGTGTTATTTGTATCCCTATAAGGGTCTTCCCTTTGATATTGGTCAATAAACTCTTTCAGACTTGGGAGACGAAGATTGGATCAAAGATTTTTCCACTCCTCAACCTCTGCAATTGGACAGTGTATTGGAATACAAGGTGATCAAGAAGACCAAGAAGGGTACCTACAAAGAGTATCTTGTGAAGTGGAAAGGATTTCCAGATGATGAAGCCACTTGGATGATTGAAGTAGATGTACTAAAGCATGGATTCACCATTGAAGACCTTCTAACTCAAGGGACTTGAGTTCTTTGTCCTACGAGGTTATGGTGTAGAGAACCTCCCATTTTGGTTTGAATTTGGGTTAGATGTTGTTTAAGGTTGTTTAGGAGTTTTAATGTGTTTTTAATAATATCCACAAGTCTTTGGATCCAAGCTTGTTCCTTTTTGGTAAGAGCACAAGTTGCTCATAGCTCCTAAGAGTTGTCAAATGGTATAAAAATTTGCTAATTTTGAGAAACTATGGGAAATGGTCTCCTTTAGGGTCCTAACTGACTAACTAAGGTCCTAGGATAGGTCAATGAGCATCAAGTTGACCAAAATCATCAAAAAGAAAGAAATGCACAAATTGCTTAGCAACTTTCAAAAGTTTCTCAAGAACACCACAGAAAAATGGGATTGCTGAGAGAAGAAACAGATCAATTGTTGGTTGTGCAAGAACACTGATGATAGAGAAGGACATCACCCAGATCTTCTAGAGGGAAGTTGTCAGCACTGTTGTTTATACACTTAACATAGTACAATTGAATAAGGACACAAAGAAGACTCCTTATGATCTATGGTATGATAAAAAACCCAATGTAAGTTACTTCAAAATATTTGGTAGTCAATGTTATGTCTTAAAGGATGATAGAAATGGAAAGCTTGACACCAAAAGTGATGAAGGTATTTTTCTGGGGTATTCTACCAAGAGAAAATCTTTTAAATGTCTAATCAAGGCTTCTAACAAAATAGTTGAAAGTGCAAATGTAAAGATTGATGAATTTGCAGAAAAGAATAAGTTGGAAAGCACAAAAGAACTAGAAGACTACAACAAGTTTGTATATTGTGAAGAACCCATAACTCTACCCGAGCAATAGTGCTTAATTCCATAACACCAGAATATTGCAACCGATGGTCAGAATGTTGTTATCGACAGTAAGGATAATGATCAAGATAATGTGCAACGTAATGAAGATCAAGATGATACACAAAGAGTTGTACCTATACTTTCTAGATATGTAAGAAGGAACCATCCAGAGGACCAGATCATAGGAGATAAGAAAGTTGGTACAAGAACAAGAAGTAAGTCTTCAAACTCAAATTTTTTAATTTGTGAGTTTGAGCCAAAATCTGTTAATGTTGCACTAGATAATGAAGAATGGATAAGTGCTATGAATGATGAAATTGAGAAAATTGAGAAGAATAAGACATGGTCACTTGTGCCAAGACCAGATGACAAGAATGTCATCGGTACTAAATGGATATTCAGGAATAAGCTGAACAAGAATGGAGAAGTCACAAGGAACAAAGCAAGACTAGTATGCAAGGCGTATGCACAAGAGGAAGGTATATACTATGGAGAAACTTTTGCACCCGTTGCTAGGCTAGAAGGAGTAAGAATACTACTTTCTTATGCTGCATATAAAGGATTCAAAGTATATCAAATGGATGTCAAGTCAGCATATCTAAATGGAATACTTGAAGAAGAGGTATGCATTGAACAACCAAAAGGGTTTGTGGATCCAGACAAGAGGAACATGGTATGTAGACTTCATAAAGCCTTGTATGGATTAAAACAAGCTCCCAGAGCCTGGTATGAACTACTTCATTCCTATCTAATAAGTATTGGATTCATAAGGACTAGTGAAAATAGTAATCTTTATTTGAAAGAAGATACTGATGCTAACACTTTGATTGCTGAAATATTTGTTGATGACATCATATTTGGAGGCAATGATATGCTATGCAAATCATTTGTTGATGAAATGAGCAAAGAGTTTGAGATGTCTATGTTTGGAGAAATCAAGTTCTTTCTTGGTCTACAGATCATTCAACAAAGTAGAGGTATTTTCATTACACAATCCAAATACATCAAAGAGGTCCTGAAAATATTCAACATGGAAGATTCCAAACCTGTTGGAACACCGATGGCTACTGGATGCAAATTAACAAAGGAAGAAAAGAGAACAAAGGTAAATCAGACTTTGTATAGATCAATGATAGAAAAACTCATGTATGTTGTACACACTAGACCAGATATTGCACATGCAGTAGGAATTGTTGCTAGATTTTCTACTAACCCAAGGGAATCACATATGACTGCTATGAAAAGAATTCTAAGATATTTGAAGAATACTGAGGAATTTGGCTTATGGTATAAAAGAGAAGGAAAATTTGAACTAAAAGTGTTTACTGACGCTGATTGGGATAGAAATCTTGATGACTGGAAGAGCACAACTGGAGGAGCATTCTTTATGGGTGACAGACTTGTCACATGGATTAGCAAAAAGCAAGGATGCATCTCTCAGTCTAATGCAGAAACAAAATATGTTGCTGCTGTTGCAAACTGCTCAAATATTGCATGGGTCAAACAGTTTCTAGAAGGTATGCATATGAATATCTCAAAACCAGTGACTATCCATTGTGATAACACTAGTGCAATAAACATTTCCAAGAATCCAATCATGCATGCAAAGGCTAAACGCATTGCCATCAAGTATCATTATTTAAGAGAACAAGTTCAAGAAAAAGAGGTGATACTTGAATATGTGCAATCAAAAGAATAGTTGGCTAATATCTTCACCAAGCCACTGCCCAAGGATACATTTGAGTACTTGAGAAAGAGACTAGGGGTCAAACCCATGTCTACTAGTCAGTGAAGAATTGAAGGCTGCATCAGCCATATATTATAAGAATATCATCCATGTTGATGCAAGCAAAAGATGAACTTCAAAGCTACATCTATATACATAAAGGTATATATTAGAACCGAGCACCAGAGCATATTGTTGTATTGCTGATGGATAAGGGAAATTCAAGGAACATATTATGGATAGAAGAAAATAATTGTTTAACATAAATGTCAGATATTTGTGAGATATTTGTTTGGCATTGTTGTCAAAGGGAGAGAATGTATCCATATTATCACAAGAGGTTATCTATTATTAGATTACTCCAAACAGGGAGAGATCATATCCATAGGGAGAGAGTTTGTATAAAGACATCATATACAAAGGGAGAGTTGCTGAAAAAAGACAGAGACATCAAAGAAGAAGTACAGTCAAAAGAGAGAAATTGACACATAAAGAGAACACAACACATCAGAAGAAGAAACACAGAAAGCTGCAATAATCAAATCTAAGCTAACACAGAGCTTACTGGCGGTCAGACATTTCTATCAGTTATAAAAACAAACTATTTGGTAATTTGATGAATCTCAATAATTGTATTTCATATTATATTAGAAATAGTATAGTGTGATAATATAATAGGTTGCCATCAATGCCAAAGGGAGAGATTGATGACATGTAACTGATTGAATGTTTGATAATGTTAAGTTGAAGATGATGCAAGACATTAAATCAGTTAATGGTTTGTATTTTCATTGATGCCAAATTGATATCATTTGTACGGTCATGTACATAATGCCAAAGACTTCAGAGAATCAATGGAATATAGATTATGCTTTCAGCAATGCATAAAATTCAAGTATTCACTAAGTGACATACAACACCGACAGAGTGTATAGCATCAGTAAAGGTAAAGTAAAAAGTCACAGTAATGCCCGACGAGCAGAAGACAATGTTTCCCGATGAAGAAAAATCCTATGATGCCCAATGGATGGAGATCTCGAAGCTAACTGGAGTTGTACCAATAGAACTGGCAATTGTCACTAATGACTAACTGCAGAGTTGACCGACAGAATAGAGAGTTCAGAAAATGACAAAATATCTAGCTGGTAGAGCTTAAGGATAGACTTAATTGGTTGTTTTATTTTTTTTATCCGGCCACAGTTAAGTAATTGATTTAAAGAAGATTTATATAGTTGGCAAGAAGATAACTATGAGATAAATCAGGAGGTAAAGCCGTAAATCAGATTGGCTAGATTGTTTTTCACGCCAAGAATCAAAAATCAAGAATCAAGAATTAAGGAACATCATGTCTATATAAGAGAAAAGCATAATTCATTTTTGCAAGCCATCAGATACATGGAAGGGGAATGAATAGAAAGAGGATGCTGAAGAGAAACTGGTGAAGAATAAACTTCATACAGTCCTAATCAATCAAGCTGAAGGAGAGCTAAAGAATTTTGTAGACACCGATAAACAGTGAAGCACAACATCACAGAGCAGAAAGTGTGGATCACAAATAATTAAAGTGATACATTGATCAGAGAGGTATTTTACTTAAATAGATATGAAAATCTACAATTCAAAGTTGCATTAGAAACAGGTCATAATGTTTCAGTTTAACCATTGAAGCATCAAGTCTCTTAATAGAGCAGGACTTAACCGTCTTCTATAATTAAGGTATATCCTAACAGATTTCCAAAAAGGTTGATTCATGAAAGTAGCATTGAATTTGCATAAATCCTATTGACATCCTAAGAAGAAGGTTGATTCAAGGATGGTAGCAAGATTTTCCTAAAGCCTATTGACAGTCTAAGAAGGAGGCTGGTACAAGGATGGTAGCAAAATAGATGCCAGATACTAAGTGACAACCTATATATATAAAATCCTCTAACAAGGTCGTACTTAATAGTGTGTTTGTAACCTTTAACAGGGTTGGCTCCTAACAGGGCTCACTTTAGAAGAGTGAAAATTTGGGGTACCGGTCCTAGTGGTTTTTCCCTTCAAAGGGTTTCCACATTAAAATTCATGTGTTATGTGTGTATGGTTTATTACTTTATTGTTTTACATTTCACATATGTATTTCTAGATTGATTGGTATACTCTGCATATTTACTAAGTATTGGTAAATAAGTTTTACTTCTTATTGGTTATCAAGGAGAATAAGGACAGACAAGGTAAACCAACAGATAGTTAATTATTTCAAGTATTTCAAGGCATGCATCTTGTAGGGACTTAATAATCTGAGGTGGATTAAAGTTTAAAGGATAAATTTTTGAGGCCACTGATTCACNCACTGATTCCCCCCCCCCCCCCCCTCTCAGCTATTACTGACAGTAACCAACTTCTTCTTCATTCTTGGAATCCTCTAGATCATTGTAGCTTACCATTAAATGTGTTCTTATCCTTTTTTCTAACAACTATTATGCTTGGCATTTAACTCTTGATTCGGTGACTAACATGCACTCCTCGGTGCTTCAATGTATCGGTGTCCTGACTGACTTGCATAACCCTTTACCGATAGACTTCTTTGTACTCGGTTACTTAACTCTTTAGTCTTACCAACTTGCCCAATCTACTTACTGACTTGATAAAGTAGAAACCAATTATCTCAATATGAACTTATCAATGTTTGATCTTTATCTATTTCCCAATTAACTCATCTCTGAAAGATATGGAAATTCAATATGAACCAGAAATCAATTTCTTGAAATGAATTCTATAATAACAATTGATATAATATTTTCTACAATATTGTATACCTCTAATCTCGGTCTTCATCATCATCTCCATAAGTTGAGTAGCAGTTATGTGCCTCCAAACTCGCACTGCAAATTTGAAACTGCAAATGTTGAGGGGTCCAAATTTTTTAAAACTAATGATGTCAGTGAAAATATGAGGTTAAATTTGACATCTAAACTACTATTGCAATAGAACAAAAATAGCTAGAAATGATGACTAGATGAATGTCAAATTTAAGATCATAAAATGTTAATACAGACACTATGTTAAAATTGACAACTAAATGACTGTCATGGAAAAAGTAAAATACCCAGATTTGACAGCCAAACAAATGTCAAATTTCAAATTGTAAAAATATAAATAAAAACAAAACTTAGAGAGATTCTAACTCAAACTTACGTATGCTGACTTTTACGAATGATAAAACACTGTGTGACCAAGATCGTGCAATAGAATATTTTTGTGTGGAGAGATTGGTGGTGCTTCCATGGAGGTGGGTTTATTGCTGAGGAGGTAAATCTCTAGTGGTGGCTATCAGAGCTTTCGACTGGTAGGGCCGCTGCTAGGGAGGGTGGTGGGGTTATGTGGGTTTATCTCATTCATCTAGTGAGGGTGAAATTTGCATTGTAAAAGAATATGCTTGTAGATTTAAACCAACACATGGAAACAATGGTGTGTTGTTGGTCGTCACTGGGAATTGTGTGCTTGGTCACCAATCAGTGTTGGTTTTAGTTGAAAGTATTCCCTGACAAATAAAATAAAAAAGTGTACTTTGTCGCTTGCATTCTGTAAAAATATAGGGTAGGGACCCCAAAAAAACCCCAAATTTTTTTGAAAACAATGATGAAATATAGAAGATTTGAAAAAAATGTACCGTCTATAGATAAGGTCATACAAGCTTGATTTGCAATTTTTTTTTTGCATCGAATTTGAATTCCATCCAAAATAAGAGAATTTCTAGTCAAAATTCATCAAAATGGCCTCTTGGATGCAATGGTGAGGTCGGATCTTTCTCTAGATGCTCCCATAAATGTTGCTCTCAGGATCTAAATAGAAGCCCTCCAAAAAATGAAGTAAAAAATCTCCCAAGACTGTGCACTAGATGTTCCAATGGCTTTGATACCATGTAAGAATTTGCCTAAAGCAATCTAGAAGCCCAATGAGTAAAGCAAACACTAGAGACAAAATGATATGATCAATTAATTGACTAAATTCAGTAATGATCAATAATGAATGAATATAGTGTAGGAGTGCCTACTTAAATAGGCAAGGCAATAAGAGTACATGATAAGAGGAAGATAAGCTATCACCCATACAAGGTGGAATCGCATGTCTACCAAAGATGGATCATCCTCCATTGTGCAATCAAGTATGTGCAACATGTGGAGGATTGTTGGAATGACTATGGAAAGTTGGGACTAAGAGGGGAGGGGTGAATCAGTACCAAAAAAAAATTTATAACTAAAACTTCCTATAACCATATACGAATGATGTTGTTTACCAAATTCAATAACTTGAAATGAAACTAATATTAAGCTTATAAAACATATCATAAAAACATTCAAGTAAAAGAACTCATAACTCCATGATTTTGTTTATGTAGAAATCCTTGGTCAGAGGACAAAGCTCTAGTGGGGATGATACCCACAACCTTCACTAACTACAGTATAAAGGGTGTTCAGTTAGAGATTACAATGTTTAGCCAATTTGATAGCTTACCTGGTTAAGAGCATACAAAGACTTGTAAGGTCTACTTGGCTAGAGGATTTTACAATCTCTACACTCAGAGATTTACCTTGTTAAAGGCTTTACAAATATCAGATCAGTTAAGATCTACCCAATATTGAGATTTCTAGCTCTCAATACAATAGTATTTAAAACTTAACAATTTCTTCTATATTGCATCAAAAAATGTTGATCAGACTCTGTGTGCTCTGAAATTTGTGTTACCTCAATTACCAAACTATAACATTTCTTGGATTTTCTCTGTTGTAGCTAAATATCTTCTCAGTGCTTCTCTGCTCTGATCTTTGTTCTTCAAATAACTCCTTTTACTTTCACTAACAATATCAACTTCATCTTTGTATCATCCATTAAATATAAGATTTATTGCCTCTTAATCTTATGTGTTAGGTTGTTGTGACTTGATTTTAATCGTTAGATCTTCTTTTCCACTCCGTGACTATGTCACGTTTACCTTGGTACTTGGTGTTTTTCTTGTAAATAACAATTTTTTATTAACAGCTTAATCTACTCCTCAGATCTTCTCTTTGAATTAATTCGATCGTTGATCTTGTAACAAACTGATCTTTGTGCATTGTAGAATCAAAATTAATGTTGTGTCAATTCATTAAATGTGTCCTTATCATGTTACAATCAATTAAGTAACTCGGTAGAGTAACTTCTCTTTGCTCGGTTAACTTGATCTTTAGTACTCGGTAACTCTCAACTCGGTGTACTTCACATGCGCTTGGTGTCCGGTAATTATAAGCTCTTAGTGTAGTGTATTTAGCTCTATTGTGTGCTTTACTGACTTCAATGGCTTTCTTGGTATACATTAGTGACTATTCAAATATTTACTTTCTCCTTTTCATCAATTGACTCTTCTAATTCATATGACTTTGACTTAACTAATGACAACAAAATATCCATAGAAATAACAAGGATAATTATGTGATAAATGCACTAAATGCGGAGACAAAACATAAACTGGAGAAGTGATAAAAACTATCACCATGTAAAGTGGAGTTTCTCCTACACCATGTGCTAAAATAAGATGCAAAATCCTAAGTGTCCCATGTAGAAACTACTACGAAATGCATTATCCTAAGTAAGATTACGTAAAGTGTAATTAGATAATATTTAATTACACCAAAAAAATGATCCCTTCTTGTGGTTGCCTCAAATTGTAGCTCTCTCAACTTCATTTAGTTGATACATTATCTCTAGGAAATCAACTCTATCAGTCACTATGATAGGAAACATTATTGGTATAACAAGACTACCAAAAAGTCAGATAAAAGTATGATCCTTGAAATAGAACCAAGACCCCTAATTGTGGTCTATATCTAAATCTGAAGTGAGGTTTTTAGGTATCAAAATTTTTATTTCTTTCTCACTCAAACCCATTACACATGCCCTAAAAGTAGATGCATCATATTTTTGACAAAATTATTCTCAAACACAACATAATTTGATTCGTTGCAATGCATATTCCATAGATATGTCCACTCTTGGACAATAATATAACTCAAGTCATCCATAGGAGAAACCCTAAGCTTTTCATCCCACACCTTAATACTATTGTACAATAGTATATGCATGAGAATATAATAGTATATGAAGTGAGTGATGTGGCTTTCTTTCATATAACTCTATAAAATGCAACTTTTTTACAAGCACATTAGTATAGTCAAAAGGTCTGTCATGATCTCTACTATGGATATCTATACATAAAACCATCTAATTACGAATAAATTGTTGAACATATACACCATACACTTGAAAAAGAGCATACATAATATGTCTCCTTGAAGTATTTGGAAAACAAATCAATGTTATATGGAGGTTGATCTCTCCGGGATAAAACCTTTTCATCGCTACTTAGATGCTTAGGTCTAAAGGCATAAACTGCTTCTGTACAACTTATCATGAGCATTAAAATTTTTTTTTCTATCTGACTATCATCTAACTTCTAATCTATACATTTTTTAGCATGAAAGCATCCTCAAATATCTTCTTGTCGATGACAACTAGTCTTCCTACATCTTTGGCTATTATTTCTCTAGTATCTTCCTTGTATCTCGTAGCTATGGCCTTCTGTTGGAAAGTGATCAATTTTGTATGATGTGATCCACTTTTTGGTTTTCATTTATGGCAACACATCTGGCATACTGATTGATTCATTTGAAGTTAAGTTTTGTTGACTCTGGAATCGACTAAGTACAGAAGGAGAAATACATAGGTATTTTGAGTATCAAAGATCGAGATTGATGAGTTAAGGAAAGAGAGCTCAAAAGAAGATAGTATGGGGTATGTGTGACCTCCACCTAAGATTGATTTTGTTTTGGTGATGTTTATAGTAAGTTAGAGAGATTTGAAGACAGACATACATTAGCAGAATAGTGATACAGAGAAGCTTGACAGAAGCGATGATTCAGGGAGTATGACATAGACTCCTGGCAATCAGAGTTGGATTATGACTATTGATAACTTATATTTTGATTATGTAAGAGTGCCGACTATGCATTTTATATTTTCTTTATTAAATGTATTTTTTATTGAGAGTTGACTATGTTATATTTGTATTTGAGAGCCAACTTGGTAAAGAAGAAAGATATATATGTAAGATCTTTTTGTTGAGTGAAAAGAGAGTTGTGTGAATAGAGTTTTGGATATGATATGCGAATGGAAGAGTAGAGGATGACATAGATCATTAAATAACTATAACTAGAACTATCTAAGCATTAGAGATGCTTGTCTTGTTCATTACTAAGAACAGTTTATATCAGAACTATATTGTAAGAGTTCTATGCTCAGTTGGCCCCTAACAGGGTGTTGTATACCTTTAACAGGGTTTTTATTCCTCTAACAAGGAATTGTACTATGTAATATTTAGCTCCTAACAGGGCTAGGTCTCCTAATAAGGACACTATACTTTAGTGCATGCTTGTGGGTAGCATCCCCACCAGGGTTTTCCCTTGGCCAGGGTTTCCTCGACAACAAATAATGGTGTTATGAGTACTATGTTATTTTCTTATGTTATTTTCATTTCTGCAAGCTTATGGATTAATTATAATGGTTGAAATGTTTTATTAAGTGTTGTAATACTGATTCACCCCCTCTCAATATTACCTAATCCTAAAAATTGGTATCAAAGCTTTTGTCCCTTGGAGAGAAAGTCTAACAGCTTAAGGGAGATCAGAATGGATTTAGATAGTTTGCAAGAAAACTTTGATGTTGCACTTCAAGACCTTGATAAAGAAAAAGAAGATAATGGATAATTAAGATTCAACATGTGAAGAGCTGAGAAATTCATAAAGAAACTTAGAGACCAGCTTGAACTTTCCAGAAGTTAGAGACAGGATCTTATGGTTCAAATAAAAGAAGATTCAAACAAAGACAATTCAAATCAGATGAAGCAACTTGAAGAAGAAAATGAAACCTTGAAGCTTGAAAATGAAGCCATGACTAAAGAGATTCAATTGCAAAAGGATACTAAGAAGAAGATTGAAGATGCTTTGAATAGTGGAAATGTTTTGAAGGAACAAATGAAGAATGAGGCTGACAGCTACAAGAACAAGTATTGAGAACTAGAGAAATACAATCAGATCATAAAAGGTGAACTTGTTGAGGCAAAGAAACACATTGAGAAAATTCACACTAGCACTGATTTGATCGATGAAAAAAGAGACAAATAGAAACCTAAAGGTGATATGACTGGTGTTGGATTTAATGAAGCTGAATGTTCAAAGAAACAAGAAGAGAAATCTGATGCAAAGATTGATGAAAAACCTACTATAGAAGAACCTAGATAGCAGATCATACCCTTCAAGGGTAGATGCTTTAATTGTAACAATTTTGGACACATGAAAAGAGATTACAGAGGTAATTCCCCTTTTAAGACCTTTTATGGTTATTCTTTTAATTGTAATGGATATGGGCACAAGAAAGTAGAATGTAGGAAACCTAATCAATCTGGATATAGAAAAGACAATGGAAGAGAACCTACAGGGAAACCTACATGCTACAAGTGTAATAATCTTGGACACATTGCAAAGTATTGTAAGCTGCAAGTAAATCATGAAAGAAGACCTCCTATATGTTACAAATGCAATAATCCAGGTTATATAGTGAAGTTTTGTAGGTATAATAGAGTAAACAACATAAGAGTACCACCTCCTATGAATATACAGAAGAATGGAAATTATATTGGTAAGAGTGTTTCAGATTTAAAGAATGATTTTGACAGTTGTTTTAAGAAATCATAAGATAACATTAGTGGTAAAATATGGAAGATCAAAGAGACAAGTGAGACATTGGTTCAGGGAGAGACAATAGATGCTACTGGATCTTCGCCTAATGGTGAAAAAGTAGAATCGACCTAATTGGTTGATCATGGCCTTAGGGGGAGCATTAGATGAAGATATCTAAATATATCCAGCCCCTGATTTTGTGGATTGAGCTCTAGCAAGCTTAGGTATGATTGTGGCCAACATCATGGAGTATATATTTAAGAGCGCAACATTGGATGATGCTTATTGTGTGATTGCGAGAGTTATAGCCGACTGGAAAGTATTGGGTAATGTGAACCTTTAATGACTTAACATTGTATAAAGCACCATATGATTATCTATTTCCTTACCATTTGATGAGCAATGGCCTAAGGAAACCAGAGAGCATAAAGATTCAATCTATCTTACAATTGTCGTGCGTGATCGATTGAAGCAAAAACTTAGTTCAGCATGTAAGAGGTATTTACATCATCTAGCTATGGATGCACCTATTATTTATGATGTTGTAGATTGACCTAGATACAAATTCATGAAATATCCTTTCAATTCTTGTGAGGAAGACCCTAAAGGATCATTTTCTCAAACACCATACGGAGTTTTACACGTAGAATACATTAGGGCATACATTCATTGTAAGTATGATATACTGGGTATTGATGAAATTTCTACTGAGATGGAGTATATGACTAATAAAGGAATTATGAGAGATGAATACAAAAATTTTGATCAATTAAGCATTATGAAAATTCTGGACTTATATGAATTCGATGAAAAATAATGGTTTAAGATATTGTTGAGTAGAGTACATGATTAGTTCATTTAGATAGACGATCAACCTGTGAAGATTTGTAGTGAAATGATTCATGAGATTACTGGATTGGATAATACTAGAATCATTCATGTAGTAGAGAAACATGTGAAGAAGCAAGTTGAAATCCTAACACACTCAAAATGGGACAGGCAATCTATGTCAGTAAGCAACATTGTGCAACAGGATGTAAAGTTGATTCCTATGATACTTGGTTACAAATTCTACTATAGTAGTAGACCTAATTCAGTATCTGCAAGAGTTATCATGATGGCATATAGAATGGTGAAAGAGAATTATAAATACAATCTATGTGAAGTACTAGCACAACAATTTCTGGAGAATGTGAAACTGATAAAGAAAGACAGATCGAAGACCTTCAGATTTGGTTCACTATTGATGCATATGTACTTACACATTGAGCACAAATTTCTAGGCATGAACCCTAGTGGTTGGAGAAAAGGCATACCTACTGGTATACAGATTTATGACAGTTACCGAAGACAGAACAACACATGGGTTGATGGTGAGTTGTTTGTTATGATTAAGATTCTTCAGAGGTGGATGAAGGGAAGATACAGGATACCTGAACACTTAGTTGAGAAGTACAAGGATACAATATGTTTCATGGTTGAAATTGATTGTGTATACTTTGAGGAAGTTATACTGAGGAATAAATGGTGTTATCCTATGGGATATGAGGTAAGTTCTGAGGTGTTAACTATGCAAATAGAAAATGTCCTTGCATCTGAGATAGATACATATGAAGAGAGATGAGGAACTTATGAGGAAAAATCAGCTAAAGTAAGAGAGGAATAGAGCAGAGGTTTGAGGAAGAGAAAAGTAGACAACATTGTGCATGAATGTGGTATTAAGGCAGGATTCATAGAGGAAGAGTTGAAGGAAGTTAAGAAGTTAGAAGAGCGATCTTCTGGATTGGCAAGTTCTGCTACTGCAACTCTTACACCTCTTGAAGTAGTGATGGTAGACAGTCCACCTCATATGGTTATTGATGTAACCTCCCCTTTGTATGCACCCTAAAATGGTCGCCTAGACTTTGGGCCCCATTATTATTTTATAAATTTATCAAATTTCTGAATCAATGCTTTGGAATATTTTCAATTCAAATCAATTTCCTTGATCAAATTGTAATTAATTCAATTATTCAATTATTTCAATATTTCCTAAGGTTTG
>MU226536.1:428277-439945 GCA_018584345.1 Thuja plicata
CAAGCAGAAGCTACCAACAAGAACATCCTTAAAATCCTTAAGAGATCCATTGGAAAATCAGGAAAGGATTGGCACCTTCAAATCAATCCAGCATTATGGGCCTATAGGACTAGTATTCGAACCCCAATAGGAGCTACACCTTTTTCTTTGGTTTATGGGGCCGAAGCTGTTCTTCCTTTAGAAGTTGAAATACCATCCCTTAGAGTCTCATTGCATGGATTAATAATGGATGAGGATTATATAGTTGCTCGCCTTCAACAATTGGAATTGTTGGAGGAACATCAGACTCAAGCCTATGATCATTTGAAAGTGTATCAGAATCAAATTTCTAGGAACTATAACAAACATATCAAGCCAAGAAACTTTCAAATAGGGGATCTAGTATTGAGAGAAAATCCAAAAAATTAGGCTGATAGAGAAAAGAAAGGAAAGTGGGAAGCAAATTGGCTTGGTCCTTTTGTCATTGTTTCTTCATTCGGAATAGGGACCTACAAATTGGCTGATCGTGATGGTGATGAATTGCTAGAACCTATCAATAGCATTCGTCTTAAGAGGTTCCACACCTGATTCAGAGGAAAGAGTATCAGAATAAAGAGCATAAGTTGAGAGTATCAGATGACTCAAGCATCACCTTTGTACATGAGAAAATTCAAAAATACCAAAAAAAGGAGAAAATTAAAAAATACCAAAAAAAGGAGAAAAGATCAAAAATACCAAAAAAATCAGAAAATTCAAAAAGCCAAAAATATTTGAAAAAGAGAAAAAAGTGCCTTGGTGAAAACCTAGCAATAGGCACCTTTCTAGCAAAAAAGAAAGAGAAAAAAGAGAAAAAGGAGCAATAATCCCAAAAGGTGAAAACTTGGAAACAGACGCCTTTTGTCCCTTAGGTGTTTCTTAGTTGCATTTGTACATATTGTGGTTTCCTCATCTCACTTGTCCATATCCTCATTGCATCTGTCATTTGTGCATTGCCCTAATAAATTCTTAGTGCTAAATTTTGTCACATTATAGGTTTAGTTGCCCTCAGTTTCACATTGATCACATTTATCACTTGGGGGCACACATCATAGATTTTGGTACCAACCGGATTCAATAGTGCAATATTTTGGTCACACGTTAGAAGCAAATTTTCAAATTCGGGAGAGACATTTTGGAACCTTTGATGAATATCATTGTTCATCCCTAAACAGTTTGATTGCATAACATGATCCTTGAATCTCATTGCCTTATTTTATCAGGATTAAAAATTGACACACCCTAAATGATCAAATTGTCTAGAATTATTATTTGAAAATCTTGATACATTTCACAAACACTTGGAATTTTTGATGTGTTTTTCATTGACTTTTTCAAGTCATTATTTTTAGCTAATCAATGATGTTTCAACTAGATTGGCAGTGATAAGAAACATGATGTTTTGTTAAGTTTCTGAGTGACTGTTTTAAGGAAGATTCTTTAACTTGTGTGAATTCGTCTAAGGACATGGTCATCAAAGAACCATAGAGGACATTCATATGGGATGGAGGGTTAACCTTTGTTTGTTTACGCAAAAGGATACCTTGGTTATTTAGATTTTCCATATCTTAATACCAACATCCACTTGCAACATTGAATCTGATTAAACCGGTATTCATACTCCCATAGTTGGTCATTCAACTAGTGAGGGTTGTATTTGGTTTAGTAGAATGGGTTACCACACGAGGAAAATTCATATTCATATTCATATTCTTATGGTCACAGTGGCACCAGTAAAGATTGTATCAACTCCTAGTTCCACAATGCTCTATGATGAAAATATATCTCAGTTTGCATCTCTTTCGCAAACCTCAAGGACAATTAGTTGCATTGCATTTTGCATGTTAGATTAATTGAATTTTGTATTGTTAGTTTAGTTTCATTTGCATGTTAGATTAGTTTCATGTTTCCTTTTAGCTTAGTTGCGTTCTCAAAAGCTTAGTTCTCAAATGGCTTGACTTTCTAGCAATTGTCCAAGTTCAAGGGGGGGATAAAAGTTGACAGCACTTCATCAATTTAATGGTTTCAAGTCATTCAACATGAGATTTTCCTTTGCATTCATCATCATTAGTCATTATTCATTATATATTCATGTCAAGAGAAAAACAAGAAAAAAAGATACATTAATCATTATTCATTTATCCATTTCATCATTTAGAGTTGCATATCATAAGTTCAAATTGCATACATCCAAAAACAAAAAAGATAGTTGCATTTCATTTATCATAGCACTAAGTATTGCTTTCATTGCATTGCATAATCCATACATGGTTAAAATTAGAAAAACATATAGAAATAAATTGCATTAACATTATTTGCATCCATTTATCTATGTCCTACTCTAAGACATTTGCATCCATAGCACAATAGAACTAAATGCATCATAGAAACATATAGACATGCATAAAAGGAAATATCATAACATCATAAAGGAGGAATCAAAGATCATCATAGATAAATGTCCATCATCAATGTCTATAACATAAATCAGTACATCAACGGTACATCAAAACAATGGTCCATGTATCAAAGTCCTGATCAAAAAATACATATGATACAATGTTGTATATCCTGGGTCCAAATCTATCTCATGACCCAGTACTTGATCCATCTTTAGCTAAACCTGTGCCTGACCCCCTACACCATCGGGATCCCTATCACCTGCTCTATCATGTGCACTAGGAGGTGCCTGACTCGTGCTCACACTGGTCAGTAACTGGGCCAAAGTAGCCAGAAATTGCTGCAGCATGGTCGTAACCTAATCTAATCTCGTTGTCACTGCAGTCATCCCTGCCTGTAAACCCCTCACATCCTACACTATATCATTTGAAATAGGAGGCACTAGAGGTGCCTGTGATGCTAGAGGAGCCTGTGGTGCCTGAGGTGCTAAAGGTACCTATGGTATCACCTGTGTTGTACTAACCTGTGGGTCCACCTGTGGTATCTGTCCCTGCACTAGAACCTGTCTAGCCACCTGGACATGTCTATGCCTATGTCTGGCCCAATCTTCATCCACTCTCAAAGGAGCCGACCCCTGAGGTACCTATACTCCTGCTCACCTATGCCTAGGCTACCTAAATATGCTGCCTTGGCCTCTCACATGTCTGCCTCTCATTCGAGTTCCAGCTGCTCTCTGTACCCGAGGCACCCTAGGTACTCTCTACACTCTGCGCTTGTGTGGCCTGTCACCATCATCTCTATCATCACCATCATCACCGTCATCATCTAAGAGCTCATCAACATCAAGAATGGGCTCTGCTAGATCAGTGAATCACATGAATCGATGTTGAATAAACCACTCATGATACTCAGCCGAAATCCCTGTGGCATCAGATCCCAAACCCCATATCCAAGCTGATCTATCTGCAAACAAGCTGACTGGTAGTCAACATGTGCTCCCCACATTGACCTCTTAGCCTATACTCTAGCATAGAGTGCCATACCCTATGGCATATCCTACATCCGACCGAACTAACGGAGTACTCTCCCACAGCAAAATCTCTCGATAACCAATGGTGATTGGCCTATCATCCATCGAGGTGAAAACATATAGGGTAACTCATCGTCATCCTCTCGCTAGCTCTCACACTATAGATATGGCCTCCATACCACCTGATCAATATCATCGAT
The DNA here is from genome assembly GCA_018584345.1 of Thuja plicata. NCBI lineage: Eukaryota > Viridiplantae > Streptophyta > Pinopsida > Cupressales > Cupressaceae > Thuja > Thuja plicata. Next base: position 431,923 of record MU226536.1, read on the forward strand.
GGTACGTCTCCAAAAATTGACCTTGCCTAGACGATGCTGGACAACCATGCCATCATATAGAAAAGCATAGGGATAACCATGACCCCAAACTTGAGCTGAGACTGGCCTCGTAATAGGCAAATGCTCCCATGTCCATAACTGTAATAATACTACACTTGCAGAAATAGTTGCACTGTGCCGATACACAATCTTGTGAAGATCATGATATAACTATGCCAAAACATAAGAACCCCAATCTAATCTCCGTGGATGTGCAATCAGGTCCTCTAAAATTCGGCCCCATCTGACTGCGAAACCATGACCTCTCCTATCTGGCAAAATTAATCCCCCTATCATAGCTCCTAATAACGCTGGTAAAGTGGGAAATGAAGCAAACTGCACCCAAGTAATGCAATCATCTACAATGATGTTATCTCCAAACACCCGTCTGCATATACTTCTATCATATACTGAATCATAATACACCCGCTCTCCATGAGTCGGGATCCTCAATAATCTATATAAATCCTCTGGTGTAATAGTCATCTCACCCAGAGGTAAATGAAAGGTATTATGGTCAGAGTGCCATCGCTCTACCATAGCTATCAACAAACCTCGGTTCAACTGAAACCGAGGGAGATCTAATAGGAAACTGAGTCCACATGTCTCAATTGTACGCCACTCATGAGGCATAAGCTCATCTACTAAATCAAAATTCCATAATGCTACACCTCATACCTGCAACTTGCAAAAATGCTCCTACATTTTGAAACAAAATGCATCATGTTAGTTTTTCTCTTGGTGAACCATTCTAAGTCAATCACAAAATATTAAATCTACCTTTTCTCTAACTTGAGCGTATCAACTTATTGTTCCTAACCTCTATATCGTGAGACACAAGGACAATTCATAATCATTTTTAATCATATCTGATTGACCTATCAAATATTCATCATTATTACTTTTCTAATATCCTAAACACTACGTGACATTCTGGATGAACATTTTTTAGCTTAGAATCTAATTGGGTCATCTCGACGGTCAATCGAACTGAGTTCATCTTTTTCCTATATCAATTTCCAATTTTATGGTAGGCGGCACTTAACTTAGTGTACACAGATTTTTAAGCCCCGCAAATTTTAAAACTTTAAAAGCGGCTCTTTACCACTCAAAGGCGGCGCTTAACCAATTAGGCAGCCTTTTACAAGCCTACGTGGCTTTTCAAACCTCATACACGGCCTTTAAAACATGGTGTTTTTAGGTGGCTCATTACATTTTTTGGGTGACAATTCTGACCTAGCTCCTACGCGGCTAAGGATTGCGCATATGTGGCTTTTCATAGCGCGAACGCAGCTTTTCACTGCCCCACACGGCATTTTACCTATCCTACGCGGCATTTTGCTAAACTTTTTCTAGAAAGCAATAAAAATATGTATTAAATGCTATTTTAAGAGCAATAAATGCACTAAGAGAGTTTGAACCACTCATCGGAGGCCCGTAGTCAGGAGGTCTCTAATATCTGCGCGCTCACTTGAATCTATGCTCTTGAATAGGGACCACCATCGCTGTCAATCGTCAGTAACTCTGAGCAAATTATCAATAGTAAAAAGTGAAAATGAATAGTAAATTTGGATTTTTCAACCTATTTAAGCTATTTTAACCTATTTTCTAAGATTTTTGACCCAGTCAAACCTAATCTGCATATTCTTCACACTGGGACATTTGTTCGACATCTTTCAACATCATTTGTTATCAGAAATGTAATCATCTTGGATCTATCCTATCAACATTGTTCATCAAAAAACTTTCACATACGATCAATATGTTTTCATTTCTGAGGGGGCATCATCATATCATCAAATTGGGAATCAGCATCATATCAAGGTTTCATATCAGGGATTCATATCAGAGTTTTCATATCAGCTCATCAACATCAAATCAATGATCGGGACAATCAAGCTTTCTTTGAATCAATGCGCTTCGCACATCAATTCAAAGAGGGGCATTTGTAGACACCTAAAATTGACCAGGTGTATCTCAAGCATTCCAAACTATAAATCTCAGCCAAATGCCTTAAAATGTCATCTCAATGCAAAGCAAATGGATCAAATCAAATGGACAAAATTCAAATCAAATTAAAAAGATCAAATAATCATGAAATCAAATAATTAAATTCAAGCCTAAAGGGATTAATCAAATTATGAAATTGATTTTTCAATTGTATAGTTCAAATCAAAAAGATCAAATCCAACCCAAACACCCTTCCATGGCTAATTTAATTAAATGATGGAGTTATTTAATTCCTAATATCTTTGACACAACCAACCAACTTTCCCTCCATTTGAAAACACCTCAAAGCTTTTTACTTAACCAAACTTTGATCATGATCAACTCACTCTACCCCCTACCCTTGGGAAAAAGCTATAAATACAAGCCATTTCCTTTGTGTTTGGGATCCAAGAATTTTAAGAGCAAAAGCATCCTTAATATAGGCATATTGAGAGCATATGAGGAGCATTTGAGAGCTTTTGAGAGAATTTCAGCATTTGCATAGCATTTTAGCATATCACGTTTAGGAGCATTTGTTGTTTTCTAACATAATCTTGGAGCATTTTTGAGCATTTTGAGCATTCTAGCTAGATTTGAGCATTCATTTTTCATACATATCTCATTCTAGGATTGTCCTTGAGAGAGATTAAGCCTGAGAGCTCTCTTAACAAATCTTCGATAGAAACCATGAGATGATATAGATTTTAGCTTCAATTCTTAGATTAATTTATTTTATCTTTTCCATAGAATTGTTGCTCTTAATCTTAATTTCATGAAGGTGTATTTTCTTACACACATTTACAAATGTTCATATCAAGTGATTTTGTGAAAGATTTTTATACACAACAAACCATATTATGTACTGATCTGCGTTGGTTATTGGGGGAGTTTTAAAACATTGAACAGTAAATTCAAATGCTATAGGCCTTGCGTGGGAATTGGAGAGATTGGAGAGGAAGTCTGCGCAGCATATGAAGAGGAAGACCATGCTGGAGAGGAGGAAATACCATGCCCTGCACAAAACGTAAAACCAGAAAACATTCAATATCAAATGCAAATGCAAAAAATGAAACCACAACAAGGAGCGCCCAACTATATGGAGGAGAATGAAGGTTTTGTCAGCAAGAAAATGTGGCCAGTGAGCAGTATCTATTGGAAACCTTCAAAAGGCTCAGAAAAATGAAAATGATTTATCCCACATTGCATGTGCATGGTCAGTTTTTAGTATTTATATACTAAAGGGCACAATATATGAAATAATTAAAAGAACCAAGAGGCCATTTGGCAGGCCTCTTGGCTGGATGAATTAAGTGCATGGTGGGCCCAGTATTTTAACGAAGAATACATATAAGTGCTTTAAAATTGAACATGATTTATCCCACATTGGTGTCGTTGGGGATATTTGAACATGATTTAAACTGCTACCTTGATTTCTGTGCTTGATTGAATGGTGACCAAATTTTGTAGAAAAATGATGACGTGGAAAAGTGGTGACATGACAGATACATGGCGCGGGTGACAGGTGGCAGCTAGTCGCAAAATTGGGAGATGAGGAGGAGTTAGCCGCCAAGATCAAGAGACTTGGAGACTAACCGCTAGTGGTTAGTTGTGAGGTCGCTGGATGCTAGCGGTCAATGCAAAAAGATCAGGAGATTAGGAGACTGTGTGGTCGTGAGGTCGCATGATGTGAAAGGTAAACTGCCAGATATTTAGAGAGAAGGAGACTAAAGCTAGTCTCCAAGTCTCCAAATTAAACCATGGTTAGTGAAGATATCAGGAGACTTGGAGATAAAGAATAAAATTAAACCTAGAGTTAAAGGTGAGTTAAAAAACCAGTCAGGAGTGGCCAGCCAACAAGTGACACATGTAAATTTATGGTTGATTCTGGGCATAAAATGCAGAAATGGAAAATTTCAAAGGAGAATGGATAATATGCACAGAATTAGTAAAGGATAAATTATTTTAAATTCATTATTTGTGCAAAGTTTTAAATCAAATCTGGACAAATATGACACAAAGATAATGTTTTCAAATTGAAGAATATTAAAATATTGAGGAAACATTTGGGCATAATCTTTTTCCATGGTCTTCAAAAGTTATTTTATTGCAAATCATGTTGAAGAAGCTTTCCCAGAGGATGTTTTTGGAGATTGAAATCAGATATTTTTGCAGAGATTAAAAATCAAATCAGATTTATAAAAACATTCACGGTGAAAAGACAGTGAGAAATCAGATTTGTGCAAGGTAAGATCAGATTTGTTTCTTCAAAATGAAGTCAGAGAATGAAGTAAAAGACAAGGAAAATCAGATTATGTGATCACCGATAGAGCAAAGAGAGATTTTGAAAAGGTAAAGTAAGTTCAGATATTTTTGAAGAAAGAGAGATAAGTGCATATTAGATTGCAAACATGGGGACAGGTGTGAATTTCTCAGAGATGTTAGGGTTTCTCATGTTCTTTTTTATTCTCTTCTCTTCTCAGTTTTGGGGGTTCCTTTCCTCTGTTCTATTAGGTTTTTTCCCTACAAATGTTCAGAGCAGGTCCCTATTGGTTTGATGAATTTATATTTCAAGATAGACTTCTATGTATTTTGTAAATTATTGAAAGCTTAAGGTCTGGATGTGTTGAAGTAGAATTCATTAATGGAATACAGTGTAGTTTTCCCTCTTTCATATTATCTTATATTTTTGTATTTTGTTTGTGCTTTAATGTATTTCACTTGTACGGCATTTGAAATACACCTGCTATAAGGTAGTGTGTCTAATTATTTATGAGTTCCTTTCAAGGAGAGGACTAAGTTTCATAGATAATTTCAGAGAGAAAAGCATTATGATAAGGATTTGATGTAGAAGTATGTATATGAGAGGATAGTTTGTAAGGAACTCTATCTCAACTACATGTATTTTTTAAGGCACTTTACAGTATCTCCATTGGTTTATCTTTGCTAATTCATGTTTTCATTGACTCTTTTCCCAAGGGATAGGCATTGGTCTAGGATATAGTTTGCAGTTTGTTCCTCATCCAATATCAAAATCATTTCAATCAATTTCATTTAGTTTTTAAAACAAATGAGATGAACTCATTAGGGACTCATATCAACTGGATATTGTCCATTTTAGTGATTCCTTGGAGAGTGAATCAACTAGGTTATCCCTCTTTAAAAGAAAGAGGGATGAAATTCCTTATATCACTGGTCTTGCTATATTGACAATCATGATTTGTATAGTTAAGATTTGTATTTGATTATGCTTGGTCATTTACAAATTGACTCATAAGTTGGTTAAATAAACTCCTAATAGAAAATCAGTGTCCACATTCATATATATATTGTGTAATTAGTAATCATAAAGAGGTAAAACCTGCCTGAGTATATGTGGAGCTCAAAAATGAAGAAGGATTTTATTCAATCCTTAGCAATTAGGCTTTTCTTGGCTTGAAACAGTATTAAAGAATATGGTGCTCAAGTAGTTTATCAAGCATTGTGTTTCATGCAAGAAAAATCCCTAACAAATTGGCGACTCTACTAAGGAAGTAAAAGGACAAGAAGTTTAAGATGTTCAATTCCTTCCTTTGCTGAATGAGCCTAGAGTCTGGTTAAGAAAGACAGTTATAGAGTCTTGATTTCAAGAGAAAAGATATATTCCTTATGATTTATAAGAAGAGTCAAGTCTGTCTGTTGTTTCCTGCAAAGTGTCTGAAAGTTTTTAGTTTCTCCTAGATAGTATCAAAAGGATTTCACTACTGGTGAGTGGTGACTCTGAGTTCTCTGATTTGCACCAGTGTGCATGTTAAAGAAAGACTACAAAAGGAGGTGGACTTGCAGTGATAGTAACAGTAGATTTTTGGGCTCCTATGGTTATGGACATAGCCAAGTAAGGAATCATTAAAGGGATTTATGTGTGGTGTATGTGAGATTTTTTATTTGAAGAAGTCAGAGATGGAAAAAGGATCTCAGCTAGTTGCAAATACTTTTCTTTGCAACAAATTGGCAGCTCTATAATTTTTTAAGCTGATTTGGAGGTGTTTTCAAAGCACATATTTTGCAGTAGCTCAAGTACATCCAGGTATTTCACAAAGTTTTGATAGTTTTCCTTATCAAGTGATTGTAGCACAAAATAAAAAAAGGATAAAGTTGTAAAAGAGGTTTACATATTTCAATTTTTAACTTTATTTTCTGCAAAATCTGAATGAGATATGCACTAGATAAGAGTGGCAGTTTGTAATCTTTTTTGACTGCTAAGATGTCACAATCTAGTGATTGGAGGGGTAGTAATTTGTATGGGGCAATTATTTTTGAGGGTATCCATGGATATCCAAATCATATTCCATCAAAGGTTAGGGAGTGTTTGCCAAATTTTACTGGTTTTGGTGAGCAGTTAGCTGAAGATCATTTATAAATGTTTGCTGACTTGGTAGACAGTCATAACATTTCACATGAGGATATATTGATGAAATTTTTTGCAATATCTTTGGTTGATGTTGCAAGAGATTGGATTAGGGATCTAACTCATGGGTCAATAGAATCCATGGAAGCATTAGATGCTTGTTTTATTGAAAGATTTAGTCATTTTGAGCAGCTTAGTGATGTAGAGAAGTATGAGGATAAAGAGAACAGTGATGAGAAAGACATATCTGAATCAAAAGATCCTATATCAGAGTTTGATCTTGTCAAAGCAGAGACAGATATGTTGAGACAAAGACTTTAAGAAAGGGTGGTGTTACTTTTACAAGGACACATGAGTAGAGAAGAAAGTGAATCACCATATAATTTTTACATAAGATTTGCTGATAAGCTAAAGGGCTACGACATCATTTTTGGTCCTTGGGATCTTGTATGGGAAGATTTATTTGTTGAGCTTTGTTTTCCCCATACATGCAATTTACCAATTTCTTAGAGGGTAGAGTATATTCAGCAAGCTATTGAATTGATGAAAAATGTAGAAGATTCTTCTTCTAAAGATATATCTGATATTGAGTACAATGATATTGAATCTGAAAATTCTAAGATTATTGAAGAATCTAATGATAAATCTGACAGTGAGTCTGAATTTAATAATGTTGAAAGTGATAAGGATGAATATATGATTAGTGATGATGAGAAGTCTACTTGCAGTAAGGGTATTGTTGATTATGATATTGATATAAAGCTTTATGAGCAGCAAGACAATGAGAAAGATATATGCAGCCAGCAAGAAGACAACTATGATGCAGACATGAGTGTTTGTAGTGAGGACCTTACACAAGATGATATGGTTTCAGTGGTTTCACTACAAGACTCCAATAAAGAAGAAAATTGCAGCATCATGCAAGAAGACAATAAGGAGATAAATGAAAAAGATGACTATTGTTCCCTTCACAGTGAATAAATTGCAGAGATTTAATCTTTTGATTATCTCAGATATTTAGGAAATGGAAGCTTTGAACTTTCATGTCCAACACATATTGATTTTGACAAGGAAAGTGAATCAGTGCATTCTGATTTGGACATATGTGATATTGTTTCTTCTTGCACTCCTCTTTCATTAGGCTACACCAAAATTCAGTATGATTTGTCAGATGAAGAGATCTCCAGTATCATTTTAGATTCAATGGATGTGGAGATTCCAAGTATTGAGTTGAGTACTGATTTAGATAACAGTGTGGATTTGGAATCTTGTCTTGATTCTAAGTCTGCCTTTAACCCATTAAATAGTGGTCAATCAGTGGCTCAAGTTTCTTATGAAGACAAGGAGTATATTGGTATTTTCCCTCCCACCCTCCACCATGTTCTTGATATGTTTAATAATGATAAGCTGCAGGATGCTTTTCTTTTTAGAAAGAAGATTTATGATATGCAAGGTGCTCCTATTTTTTATGCTGAAATTGTTGCTCCATATCCTAAGATGATTTATCATGTTTTATTTGATGAATGTCCTAAGTTTGATGATCATTTTCCAAGTGATAAGGCCTCTCAGATTTTGCATAAAGATCAAGGTATGTTTTCTTTTGAGAGGCAA
>MU226536.1:439995-461250 GCA_018584345.1 Thuja plicata
AAGTGATAAGGCCTCTCAGATTTTGCATAAAGATCAAGGTATGTTTTCTTTTGAGAGGCAAATGATGGATGTGAATGGACCTAATGATGCTTGCCCAAGAAATATGATAAGGATTGAGTGTTCCTCTTTTCATTTGGATAGTGATTTACCAAAGTGTGGTTTACAGATCAAAGATGATAAATGTTGCAAATATCTAAGTTTGTTTTTATCTAATGAATGTAACATGAGTATTCCACAAAAAATTTATGATAACAATATGCCTGATGTTTATGGAATCTCATATGAAGAATATGTAGATTTGTTGTCATGTGATGAGCTAATACAGGATGACAGTGGATTGGATCAGGCAAATGAGAAAGATACTGCCATCTTATTTTTTAAGCATAGAGCAGAGAACTTTGTGTTTGACAGAGGAAAGAATTGATTCAAATTTTGAGGCTATAGGCCTTGTGAACATTGCACATATTGTACATGTGTGTTTCTTTCAATAGTGTGTTTCCTTTCAGCAGTTAGTTTGTTCGAGTTTTTTGAGTGGTCTGATACTCCAGAGATCCGTGGTTCTCAGTATAAACTTGCTTTTAACCATCCATAGTCAGAACCACTGTTGGTACTCTCAAATTTGGCACAAATTTGGAGTGACCATTTTGAAATTTTCTATAAGGCAAAATGAGTACCCTGAAAAACTTATGTGAGAAGGCTTAGTTGGAGTTCTTGTAAAAGATACCCTGATGATTTTCATGATATACCACTTGGGAAGAGGGTTCAATACCTTTCATTTGACATATGCAGTGGGTTCCAGCTCCTAAATTTCAATTTTGGCATGTTTAGGGAGTAGTCATTTTGAGGTGGTTACATAAATCTGCATTTTTGCTAAGTGTCATTTTGTTGTCCCAGGCCTAGTTTGCTTCTGAATATCTTGCACCTTGTTAGGTTACAAAAGTCACTTCTTTGGGAATGTGTTACATGTATGACAAAGAGCTTATATTTCAAAACCTAAGTCATTTTGAGTCCATTTCATGGGTTTTCAGTTTCCCCAAAGTTGGTCCTACAAAACTGTCATGTTTCTCTGATTACCCAGATTGCTGAATAGCCTACTTTGAGCTTCTACAAGTTGTATCCACTTGAATGAATTGCATAATTGAATGTTCCCGCATGTTAAAAAACATGATAGTGTACTTACCCAAAGATTTTTTAGACTCCTGCCAATCCAGTTATCCACTTTTCCAGAGCCTTTCCATTTCCAATTTATTAAAGTTTTACTGAATGTGCAGAATTTAGAATTAAATCACCTACTTTGTGATTTCCTTGTTTGCACATGGTTCAGGATCAGGCATAATTGGAATTTGTTTTGAATTGTAGAATTGGAAGTGAACTCCTTTGAATATTTTCAGACTTTGATCAATCTAGTTGATCACTTTTCTAAGTTGATTCCAAATCAGTTTTCTGCATATTCACCGAGTTTAAAAACTAGAAAAGTGTTAAGGTGCTAACTTTGCAGATTTGTATCAGTTGAAAAGTTCACTTTCAGAGAAAGATAATTGAGGTTTTGCATTCTACATATGACATTGAATTCATGTTTAGAGGTTGAGATTCTGAAGGCTCATTTTGATAACTTTATGAATTCAGTATTAAAGGCAGTTTATGCAAATTGACAGTGCAGAACATAATCAAGTTTACAGAATGGTCATTTTAAGGAAGTTATAACTTCTTGTTTGAATGTTGTTTTCAAAAACCGATCATGGCATCATTCTCATGGAATGTAAATGTACTATCTGACCTAATGGTGAAACTTCAAATCTGGATTTAGTGATTTTGCAGTGGCCTATCTGGATGAAGTTTATGATGTTTTAGCATATTGCATTTGCACGGATTTCTAAATTACTAAGTTTGAACAGTTACATCTTCTACCTGAGGACGAATCTGGAGAAGCCTTTTTGCATGCATATTTAGCATAGATGAATGAATCTTTTTTCCAAGTGTCAGGGTCAGATTGCTTTTTTCAGTCAGTTTTTAAGGCTTGTTTCAGAGGCCAGTTGCCATTAATGGACAATTTGTGTAAATGTTAAAATGATTATAAAGGCCACCGGTTTGTACTTTATAGTCAAAATTTAGAATGTGAAAGTATGGATAGGAGGTATCGAGTACAAAGAAGCTTCCAAATAATGAAAATGACGGTCAATACAATCCACCGGAATAACTTATATTCAACATTCTGTAAAATAGTTCATATATCAGAGTTGTGCTTCAGTGCGAGTTAGATTTAGATATTCTCATGAGGATATCTTACAACTACAATGTCAACAGAACTTTCTAACTATCTTTTATGTTTTGAATGAATGTCCACACCATTCCGCAAGAGTCTGCAATGCTACCAAAGATTCTTCATATGGATAAGTTATACTATTCTCGTGGTCTCATTAATACAATGATCGACTGGAGTTTCAAAGATGTCACGCAGACATGAAGGTTTTAAAGCATTTGAACATCGAAAACAACAATCCCAATATAAGTATGGGCCGCGTAGACAGCAAAGGGAGTTTTAAAAGGTTTTAAATCAAATCCAAAATAAAAGTGTAGGAGAAACATGCAAATCCCACGCCAATAATGGAGGAGGCATTTTTAAACTTTTAAAATTTGCAAATAGAGCATGTCACAAGGTTGCGCGAAGACTTAGCTGGAGAATTAAGGAGGCTACATAGACAGCAAAAAGGGGGATTTTAAAGTCTTAAAAAACTATGCAACAGGCAAGTTTTCCAAACACCTACGCAGCATCTCAACTGGAATGTTGAAGGATAAGGACTCCATGCTGAGTATGTAGGAAGAATTTTATTATATTTAAAAATGAAAAATGGCCAGCGTAATCCATAGTTTAAGCTGCGCTGGAGTATAATTTGGGAGACCCCTTTGTGATTATGTCTCACCTTCAAGTCTGCGCAGAATTGGGGGATTTTACAAATGTTCATATCAAGTCATTTTGTGAAGGATTTTTATACACAACAAACCATATTATGTACTGATCTGCGTTGGTTATTGGGGGAGTTTTAAAACATTGAACAGTAAATTCAAATGCTATAGTCCTTGCGTAGGAATTGGAGAGATTAGAGAGGAAGTCTGTACAGCATCTGAAGAGGAAGACCACGCTAGAGAGGAGGAAAGACCATGCCTTGCACAAAACATAAAAACCAGAAAACATTTAATATCAAATGCAAATGCAAAAAATGAAACCACAGCAAGGAGCACCCTACTATATGGAGGAGAATGAAGGTTTTGTCAGCAAGAAAATGTGGCCAGTGAGCAATATCTGTTGGAAACCTTCAAAAGGCTCAGAAAAATGAAAATGATTTATCCCACATTGCCTGTGCGTGGTTAGTTTTTAGTATTTATATACTAAAGGGCACAATATATGAAATAAGTAAAAGAACCAAGAGGCCATTTGGCGGGCCTCTTGGCTGGACGAATTAAGTGCATGGTGGGCCCAGTATTTTAATGAAGAATACATATAAGTGCTTTAAAATTGAACATGATTTATCCCACATTGGTGCCGCTTGGGATATTTGAGCTATTTATAACCAAAAACAAGAACCTATGAAATATGAAGCAAAGAAGAAGCTATCCATGTGCGCGCCCAGGTAGATGCTGCCTTGATTTTTGTGCCCGACCAAATGGTGACCAAATTTTGCAAAAAAATGATGACATGGCAAAGTGGTGACATGGTAGATACATGGTGCAGGTGACAGGTGGCGGCTAGTCATGAAATCGGGAGATGAGGAGCAGTTAGCCACCAGGATCAAGAGACTTGGAGACTAACTACTAGCGGTTAGTTGTGAGGTCACCGGATGCTAGTGATCAATGCAAAAAGATCAGGAGATTAGGAGACTGTGTGGTCGTGAGGTCGCGTGATTTGAAAGGTAAACCGCCAGATATTTAGAGACAAGGAGACTAAATCTAGTCTCCAAGTCTCCAAATTAAACCATGGTTAGTGAAGATATTAGGAGACTTAGAGACAAATAATAAAAGCAAACCTGGAGTTAAAGGTGAGTTAAAAAACTAGTCAGGAGCAGCTAGCCAACAGGTGACACGTGTCAATTTCTGGTCGATTCTGGGCATAAAATGCAGAAATGGAAAATTTCAAAGGAGAATGGATAATATGCATAGAAATAGTAAAAGATAAATGATTTTAAAATATTATTTGTGCAAATTTTTAAATCAAATCTAGAAAAATATGACACAAAGATAATGTTTTCAAATTGAAGAATATTAAAATATTGAGGAAACATTAGGGCATAATATTTTTCCATAGTCTTCAAAAGGTATTTTATTGCAAATCATGTTGAAGAAGCTTTCCCAAAGGATATTTTTGGAGATTGAAATCAGATATTTTTGCAGAGATTAAAAATCAAATCAGATTTATAAAAGCATTCACAATGAGAAGATAGTGAGAAATCAAAATTGTGCAAGGTAAGATCAGATTTGTTTCTTTAGAATGAAGTCAGAGAATGAAGTAAAAGATAAGGAAAATCAGATTATGTGATCACCGAAAGAGAAAAGAGAGATTTTGAAAAGGTAAAGTAAGTTCAGATATTTTTGAAGAAAGAGAGATAAGTGCATACTAGATTGCAAACAGGGGGACAGGTGTGAATTTCTCAGAGATGTTAGGGTTTCTCATGGTTTTTTTATTCTCTTCTCTTCTCAATTTTGTGGGTTCCTTTCCTCTGTTTTGTTAGGTTTTTTCCCTACAGATGTTTAGAGCAAGTCCCTATTGGTTTGATGAATTTCTATTGCAAGATAGACTTCTATGTATTTTGCAGATTCTTGAAAGCTTAAGGTCTGGATGTGTTGAAGTAGAATTCATTAATGGAATACAGTGTAGTTTTCCCTTTCATATTATCTTGTCTTTTTGTATTCTATTTGTGCTCTAGTGTGTTTCACTTGTAAGGCATTTGATATACACCTGCTATAAGGTAGTGTGTCTAATTATTTATGAGTTCCTTTCAAGGAGAGGACTAAGTTTCATAGATAATTTCAGAGAGCAAAGCATTATGATAAGGATTTGATGCAGAAGTATGTTTATGAGAGGATAGTTTGTAAGGCACTCTATCTCAACTACATGTATTTTGTAAGGCACTCTACAGTATCTCCATTGGTTTATTGCCCAAGGGATAGGCACTAGTCTAGGATATAGTTTGTAGTTTGTTCCTCATCCAATATCAAAATCAATTCAATCAATTTAATTTAGTTTTTAAAACAAATGATCTAAACTCATTAGGGACTCATATCAACAAGATATTGTCCATTTTAGTGATTCCTTGGAGAGTGAATCAACTAGGTTATCCCTCTTTAAAAGGAAGAAGGATGAAAGTCCTTATATCACTGGTCTTGCTATATTGACAATCATGATTTGTATAGTTAAGATTTGTATTTGATTATGCTTGGTCATTTGCAAATTGACTCATAAGTTGGTTAAAGAAACTTCTAATAGAAAATCAGTGTCCACATTCATATATACTGTCTAATCAGTAATCATAAAGAGATAAAACCTGCTTGAGTATATGTGGAGCTCAAAAATGAAGAAGGGTTTTATTCAATCCTTAGCAATTAGGCTTTTCTTGGCTTGAAACAGTAATAAAGAATATGGTTCTCAAGTAGTTTATCAAGCATTGTGTTTCATGCAAGAAAAATCCCTAATAGCCATCAATGCCAAAGGGAGAGATTGTTGGAAAGTGATCAATTTTGTATGATGTGATCCACTTTTTGGTTTTCATTTACGGAAACACATCTGGCATATTGATCAATTCATTTGAAGTTAAGTACAGAAGCATAAATACAGAGGTATTTTGAGTATCAAAGATCAAGATCGATGAGTTAAGAAAAGAAAGCTTAGAAGAAGATATTATGGGGTATGAGTGAACTCCACCTAAGATCAATTTTATTTTGGTGATTTTTATAGTAAGTTAGAGAGATTTGAAGACAAACAGCAGCAGAACAATGATATAGAGCATTTGGACAGAAGCGATGATTCAGGGAGTATGACATGGACTCCTGACAATCAGAGTTGGATTATGACTTTTGATAACCTATATTTTGATTATGTAAGAGCTCTGACTATGAATTTGATATTTTCTTTATTAAATTTATTTTGTCTTGAGAGCCGACTATGTAATATTTGTATTTGAGAGCCGACTTGGTAAAGAAGAAAGATGTATATGTAAGATCTTTTTGTTGAGCAAAAAGAGAGTTGTGTGAACATAGTTTTAGATATGATATGTGAATGGTAGAATAGAGGATGACATAGATCATTGAAGAACTATGACTAGAACTATCTAAGCATTAGAGATGTTTGTTTTGTTCATTACTGAGAACATTTTGTAAAATAAATATATTGTAAGAGTTGTATGCTCCATTGGCCCCTAACAGGGTGTTGTATACCTTCAACGGGTTTTTTATTCCTCTAACAAGGAATTGTATTATGTAATATTCAGCTCCTAATAGGGTTAGGTATCCTAACAGGGACACTATACTTTAGTGCATGCTTGTGGGTACCATCCCCACTGGGGTTTTCCCTTAGCCAGGGTTTCGTCGATAATAAATAATGGTGTTATGAGTACTATTTTATTTTCTTATGTTCTTTTCATTTCTACAAGCTTATGGATTATGTATAATTGGTTGAAAATTTTTATATTAAGTGTTGTAATACTAATTCACCCCCCCTCTCAGTATTACCTAATCCTAACACCTTCAACAAATCATCATTGAAAAACACATTTGGGAATACTAATCTTCCCAAATTCTAGTCCCAAATTTTCTTAACAAGGACATTTTATTTCTTATTTTTATAACATCTTCTCCATATTTTAAATCCCTACAAATCTATATTTGGATCCCAACATGTTGCATTGAACTCCTAGAGAAAATATTTGGGTTGACTACTAGACCTAGCTCACACCTGATTATCAATAGATTTTAGAAGTTGATTTATCATCTCCTCGTAGAATTTTCTCTTAAATTGGGGAGTAGAAGATTCATCCATAATGGATTTTGATGGTTAGGGTTTAGAAAGACAACAAAATACTAAGCTAGGGTTTCTAGGCTTTTATAAATCCTTACAATTATGCCCTAGAAGCACTCTAATGGATTCAATTGCATTAATGGAGGCTCAAAATGGATAATTAAAGCAATATATTGTAGAAAATGAAAATAGAATTCACTAATATGGTTTACATAGGAAATCCTAACTACTTAAGAGAAATCCCCAATTATGATAATTTTGAGCTCAAAAGATATAAACATCAATTACCATTAGCAAAGGAAGCTTTCAAATATTCAGATGAGATGGAATGAACTCAAAGTTTTCTTTTAATGGTGCAATCGAGAACATAAATGCTTACATGTCACAATTGTGCTGGCATGAACTAGTTGTTAATATTTGTAATTGAATGTTGAGCATTTTAAAGAACTATGAAGTTGTTTTAATTGGTGGCTAATGAAATTAAAACATGTCTCCATGTTACTTTTGAGGATAATTTTGAAATTTTCCTAGTCATCATGTGCAAGAGTAGGGATAAACAAAGTGAGAAACTTCACTTAGTCATGAAACCACATTTACATCTTTGTCATTGATGTCGATTTGAATGTATGAGTGTTAACACTCATTGAGTCCTTGACAATTTTATTGTGCGCTTAACACAAACCTCATAGTTTCCTTAATTGCGCAAATACACGATAAATTTTTATCGTTAATCAAATTTAACATTATTAAATTTTATGTTATATTATTGATTCATGTACATAGGGTCCACTAGTCCATTGCTATCCAAGCATGTTGACTTGGCACACATGACATATGTTTTTGGTTTGACCCTAGTGAAGTGGCATGTCTATGGAGTCACACAAATGAAATAGATTTAATCTCTTCTATTCAATCCCAAAATCATTCAATTTGATCAAAACCATACACGTATCACCACCATAGGATTTACAAAGTAGCAAAGGCAAGACTAGGGAACAAGTCAATGCAATCATGCAATAACGCATAAATATGAGTTGTTAATATGGATTAATAGAACCAAAAATTAATTAATTCAACCTCTTAATTGTTGTTTCTTCAGAGATAGGAAATTGAGAAATTTTGTGTTAATTGTGCATTAGTGCAAAGGCAACAACCATAAGTTTGTGATTAAAGCATAAAGACATGAAAAGATCAAGCATGTTGCTTGATAAAGATAATCACGTATAAATATGTGAATTTGGACCATACACATGCTCTAACATGTGAAGATTTTATAGGAAAGGGTAAGGGTCATGCCCTAACCAAGAGAACTATTCAACATATGACAGTGTCATAAATAATGACTTAAAGAACTTAGACTAATAAATAATTATAGGGAGACCCAATCAACATGAGAATGCAAGGTTTTAAACATATAAATTAGTAATTAGAAAAATAAAATAAAAAACCTAACGAATGGACTTAGTAACTATAACTATTTGAAAGACTCATTTTATGACTTAAATGATCAAGAACCTTCTCTAAGTGATCAATAGAGAAATAGAATAGAGCTCATAACACACTAGGTATAAGAAATTAGAGTTTAGAGTTATGACACCAAAAGGTAGGGACAAAAATGGAGACTCCTAACAACACACACACACACACCACTCACACAAATCACAATGAGCACATAAACACCAGATTTCCGAGTATATGAACATGGGCTTTGATACTGGAAGTAGTTCCCTGCCAAGGAACCCTCAAAACAAAGGGTAAAACATGAATACTTTTTTTTGAAATAATTACATTAACATGTGCATGACATAAGATAACATTGCATACAACAAGAAGATAAATACAATAATCACTTTTCAATCATGAACAAGTGAAAGTATTAACATATTTTCAAGGGTTCTAAGACACCCAACTACACAACACAAATAGAATCCAATGTCCTTCGAGTTGCCTTAAAGAGTGTGAACTAGGTCCAATGACCTACATAAAAAACCAAAATGGTCCAAGGAACATGACAATGAGTAGAGGAGACTAGGTCAATCCTCTATAATTGACTACCATCTAAATTAATTTTAAATACCAATTGAAATAATCATAGGATTACCATATACATACATGTTCATTTAATCAATAGATCAAGGTGATAAAACAACTAGGGAACATCATAAATCCAAGTAAAAATCACCTTGCAACAATCAATAATCAAAATCCTAGCTCTCAACCTTAACAAGGTAAAGGCACCAAATGAGTCATGCACTAAAACATATACATGGGTGGTAAAACATAGAATAATTTCCAGTCCAGTGATGATGTAGATGTCAAAGAACATGTAGAGGCACTAAAAATATTAGACACTATTCCACAAGCAAATGCGCTAAAACACACAATTTCCTGGCACAATGGTCTAAAATTCTTAGACTAGTGGGGGATGAGGTGCTAAACACTAGGTGCAGGTGTTGATTAAAACATGCCTTGAAAATATACAGAGATGTTAATCCACCAATTTCACCTACAACACTTAAGAAAATTTTACATAAAACTTATCCTACAAGAATGAAA
This sequence comes from Thuja plicata, assembly GCA_018584345.1. Taxonomy (NCBI): domain Eukaryota; kingdom Viridiplantae; phylum Streptophyta; class Pinopsida; order Cupressales; family Cupressaceae; genus Thuja; species Thuja plicata. Next base: position 449,558 of record MU226536.1, read on the forward strand.
AGTTTATATACACATCATCCCTCATCAGATGTACAAAATACATGATCTTTGAGGCCAATTCACTTGACTATGTCATTATAAATGCAATGACAATATCCATCAAATTACATGAGTACAAGTACATGAAACTAAAAGAGAAAGGATAGATAATGCATAAGGGACTCAAACTTAAGTCTCTGAATTTGGTCTACCACCTATAAATTGTTAGGATTAAGTAATACTAAGAGGGAGTTGAATCTTTATTACAAAACTTTAAACATGAAATTAATAAATTCCAACTTAATCATATAATTACTGAAATGAAAAGAACATAAGCACATAACACATAACTCATAACACTATGAATTATTGTCGAAGAAACTCTGGCCAAGGGAAAACCCTGATGGGGATGGTACCCACAAATATGTACTAAAAGTATAGTGTTCCTCTTAGGAGACCCAACCTTGTTAGGAGCTTAATATAATATTAGCACATTTCCCTATTAGGGGAATACAAAACCTTGTTAGAGGTATATTGAGCCCACTACTCTTACAATCAGAAATAGTTTTGTTATAATCAATCTCAGAAATGAACAACACAAGCATCAACTATGCTTAGATAGTTCCAGTTGTAGCTTGCATCTGTCTGACATCACAATACATCCATGCATTCCATCTGCTTCATATCATATCCTCTATATCACATACTTCTCATACTTTTCTTTACAGAAAGTTGTTCATGTGTGTGTGTGTGTGTATGTATGTATTACATTATTCAGTCATCTCTCTAATACATTACAAAATAGAATTAATACATATGCAAAGAGTAAATACAAATTTGGTGACCTTATACTACCAAATCATAGGTAATCCACAATCCCAATCCAACTTAGCACATTTGGATTCCATGTCATACTCCCTTAGTCATCGTGATTGTTCATCTGCCCTATATCTCTGTTACTTTGTCTCCGCATGTCTTCAAAACACTGTAAATCACTGTGATCAACACCAAAATGCAAGTGAACTTAATAGAAGGTCATACAGACCCCAAAATTTCTTCCTCTAAGCTCTCATGTCATCATTCATCGTATACTATCTTCACTATCCAAAATTGTACTGCTATAATATGTTTATGTTCATTGTACTTAGTCATTTTACAATCTGCATCTCCAAAACTGTAAAAAAATCCAAGTGATCATCATAATAGATGTGTTTCCATAAATAAAAACCCTCAAGTGTCCCATATCACTCCAAAATGCATCACTTGCAGAGAATCTCTCCCTTTGGCATTGATGGCAACACTTAGTCAAAATGACTAAGTGTCAATACCAAAAATATATCCCTGTATATCCTTTACTCTATACAATTATCTATACATTTTTCATCTGTTCTATTCTCCCCCTTTGACATCAATGGAAAACATAAACAAAAATGTAGAATCTACCAAAATTGTACTGCTTACCATAAAATTAGACCATCTTTAGTATATCTCAGAAAGAGTCTTCCAAGATCTTCACTTCCTCTGTCTAGGTCTTCACCAAAATATGACTTACATGAATCATCTCATTCAATGCAAATGAAGAAGTCTATGATTCATTTAGATCAATTGGCATATCATTTGTAAGGGCTTGTCATGTCCTCTCCATGTTAGAGATATGGACCTCAAGAATTGATAGCTTGGGAGTGATTAGACTCTTCAGCAAACCAAACCTTTCCATAACTCTCCCTCTTTTTGTATCAAGTACACTCATTTTGTCCAAAATATTGGACACCTCTTTGTCTAACTCCAATACAAATTGTGAGGAGGTCACACAACTGTCCATCAACTTATCCAGATTAGTTCTATCCTTCGCTATTATGTCCTTAACGTTCTTGATATGTCTGATAGGGTTGATACAATAACTGTATAGCTTTCTTCCTTGTGTGACATGTTTGGCCTTTGATTTAGTCTAGTTTAGTATGCCCAAGTCCCATGAGATAGACTTCCGTACTTGCTCCAATTTCTTCATGAGATATTTCTTCTTAGCCTTCTCTTTAGTGATCTTCTCTAATGACTCATAGTGACTATCAAAGTCAACTAGTGCCTTTTTTAAGTTCTTTGCTTCATATTTTCCTTGAAAAAAATAGGTGTTGGAAGTAGTTTGTTCAAAGTGTCAACTGCTATTGACATTACCTTAGCCTTCTTTTCTCCTTTCTGCTTAGATATTTCCTTATCTTTAGCAAATGCGATGTAGGATAGCTTCATCAACTCATCCACATCCATGTTCTCAATGTCAGTGCTCAAAGCCTTGTCTCCACTTGCCAAAAATAAGGGTGAAGAATCATATGTAGCAATTTATTATTTCACTTCAACATTATTCATTGTATCTTCCACTGATTCATCAATGTTGTCTTTTTGTTTTTCCTTCTCTGTCATATCCTTATCACTAATTCCTCCAATGTTTATATCCTGCACAAAGGGGTCATTCACATCCTGTGAAGTGTCCAATGACATAGGCACACCATAAACATAGAAATATGTTTGCTTCATAGTGCTTACATACTGACCAACATCTTCGCTTAATTATTTATCAAGGTTTATTTCAGCTCTCTTCAATGATTTACCTTTCTCAATAGATTTTTTCTTAGGAGCCTTAGGTGGTGAGATGTCCTTAGTTTTAGTTCCCATCAATATATTTTCTATAGATTTTTGTGTCTCCTTAGTTACTTCATCATATCTCCTTCCCAGTATCTTCACTAATCTTGTCTTGGTTCTCAATAAGGTTTAATTTCACTCAATATCCTCTCCATCTCTTTAACATATACAACATGCAACATGCCTTCAATTGCTTGTTTTCTAATCACTTCATCTTCCTTTTGTGATAATTTCTTCCTTATCTCCAATTTCTCATACAAGTCCTCGGGTATAATACCTTCTATTTCTAACAATTTCTTCTTAAAAACAAGTAAATATTTAATCACTATGTCTTCAATCAAAATTTTGTCAGATCCCTCATACCTATCATAGTATTTTGTCAATGAAACAAGATTCCCTTTCTTAATAACTCTCTTCTCTGGCATTTTCATATAAGTTTCCAAAGTTGTCTCGCATTAGTGGTCTTTTCTTCAAATTTCTTCTCTTCTCCTTATGTCCTATGTTTCTTAGGAGGTGAGTCTAGTTTAGTGGACCTTGTGTTTCTTCTAGGTACTCACTTTGTTGTCTCTACCTGCGATGTCTTCTAAGGTGGTGAAGGTGTAGATACATCAATTATAGTAGAAATTGGACTAACTACCTGCACAACTTTTTGAGGTGGAAGGGTTGCATCAACAATGCTTTCCAACCCATAAGCTCTCTTTGTTATCTTCTTCCTAACTTCTTTCATTTCCTCTTTAGATATACCTACCTTGGCTACACAGTCATCAATTATATTTTCTACTTTCCTCTTCCTTAATGCTCTAGTCTTTTCATGCCTAAACTTTGCAGACTTCTTCTCATAAGTACCCCATCTCCCCTCTGATGAATCAACTTCTGAAGCTAATATGTGTTCTGCTTGCATAATCAGAACTTCAGAGCTAACCTCATAGCCCATTGGATAGCACCACTTCTTTCTAGGAATAACTGCCTTAAAGCACACACAATCAGTTTCAACCATGAAACAGATTGAGTCCTTGTATTTTTCTACCACTGGCTCAGGAATTCTCTCCCTTGCCTTCATCTCTCTCTGTAGAATTTTGATCATACCAAATAGTTCACCATCTACCCAAGTGATGTTTTGTCTCCTATAATTTTGAGAAATTCGTATGCCAGTAGGTATAATGTCTTTCAATGCCCTAGAGTGCATACCAAGAAATTTGTGAACAATGTGAATGTATATGTGTATCAACAAAGATCCAAATCTAAATCCTTTTGACTTATCCTTCTTAATCTGCCTTACATTCGCCCAGAATTGTTATGTTAGGACTTCGCATAGATTATACTTGATGTTTTGCTTGACCATCTTATATGCCATTAAGATTACTCCTATTGATACAGAATGGATTCGACTGCTATAGTGGAGTTTATAGCCTAAGATCCTAGTAATCAGTCTTACATCCTATTGGAATACATCATTTACCATCATCTCTCTATTGTCCCACTGCGAATGTGTTAGGGTTTCTACCATCTTCTTAGTGTTCTTCTCAGCAATAGGTACTACACCAATATTGTCCAATCCTATTATGACATGAATTAGGTCGCTACAGATCTTCATAGGCTGATTGCCAAGCCATATTAACTCATCATGAACTATGCTCAAGATAATATTTATCCATTCTTCTTTGCCAAAGTCGTGAAGTTTGATTATCTTTATAATAATTGAGTTATTTAGGTGTGCAAACTCATCCTTTATCTTTCCATCATCACCTATCATGTTTCCCATCTCAGTAGCAATCTCTTCATCTCCCAAAGATTCAAACTTACAATGTATGTAAGCCCTAATATCTTTGACATGTAAAACTCCGTAGGATGTTTGAGAAAATGTGTCTTTAGGATCATCCTCAGTAGATTTGAAAGGGTTTTTCTTAAATTTGTATCTATTTCTCTCTGCAACATCGAAAATCATAGGAGTATCCATTTTTAAAGCTTCACAATCGATCTAAATACCTCTTTATTTTTGAAATGTGAATCCCTACTTTGATCAAACTCTTCAACACTCTTGCTCCAATTTTTATTTTGCTCGAGACTTTGTTCTCCTCAACCTTTGCTCTGCAAATGATGTTCAATTATGCTCTTTCTATTAACCTTATACTTCGCTGAGTGAAGAAATGACACAATTCCCAATAAACTCATTTATGTACATAAACTAGTCCAGTAAAAATATGGTAATCATAAGATATAGGATTTTAAAACCATGTGATCATAGATATGTGTTCCAGAAACATCTCTACATGCTCTCCCTAAGATTGCAAGAGTTTACTCTTCAAATTCAGGGGCTGGATATATTTCTGATGAATTATTCCAATGCTCCCCCTAAGGCCATGCTTGGCCATAAAGGTTGATGTAGAAATGTTAGCATCGGGCAAAGACTCAGTAGCATCTACTGATTCTCCTTGAACCTTTTCCTCACTAGACTCCTTTACCTTTCATACCTTATTACTATTGATATCTTCTACTTTCCTGAAACAACTATCAAATTCACGCATGTACTCTGCAAGACTTTTACCAATATCACCAATATTTTTCTTTATCACTGTAGGAGGTGGTAATATTCTATTTTTAATTCCATTGTACCTGCAAAACTTCACTATATGCCCTAGATTGTTACATTTGTAGCATATAGGAGGTGATCTGTTATGATTAACCTGCAACTTAAAATACCTTGTGATGTGCCCAAGGTTATTACATTTGTAACATGTGGTCTTAGTTGTTGTCCCTTCACTAATGTAATCTTGTTTGTATCTTGATTGATCAGGTTTCCCACATTCTGCTTTCTTGTGCCCATATGCATAATAGTCAAAGCAATAACAAGAAAAAGGTTTGAAATGGGCTTTACCTCTAAAATATCTCTTCATGTGTCCAATCTTGTTGCATCCAAAACATCTACCTCTGAAAGGTTTGATCTATTCTTTAGGTTCTTCAAGAGTAGGTCTTTCTCCATCAATCTTCGCATCAGATTTTTCTTCTTGATTCTTTGAACATTCAACTTCATTGAAGCCAACACCAATCATGTCTCCTTTAGGTTTTTGTATGTCTCTTTTCTCATCAATAAATTCACTACTCGTGTGAAGCCTCTCAATATGATTCTTTGCCTCAACAAGTTCTCCTTTTACGATATGGTTGTATTTCTCTAATTCCAGATACTAGATCTTGTAGTGTTCAAGTTCAGTCTTCATTTGACCCATCTGAATATTAGCATCCTTCAAAGTTTCTTCAATTTTATTCTTAGCATCATTTTCTTGTTGAATCTCTTTAGCCATCTGTAGTGAAGTAGTTTCATAATCAAGATTTAAGGTATCTTTCTCTTTCTCAAGTTGCATTATCTCATCTGAATTATCATTGTCTGAATCCTCTTTTATCTTTACCATAAGATCTTGTCTCTAACTTCTAGAAAGTTCAAATTGTTCTTTTAGTTTCCTAATGAATCCCTTTGCTCTGCTCAATTTGAATTTCAAGTCACCATTGTCTGCTTTAGCTTTGTCAAGATCTTCGAGTGTTGCTTCAAAATTTTCCTCCAAACTTTTAGAATCCATCGTGATCTCCCTTAAGCAATTAAAATTTCTCTCTAAGGGCCAATTGCTCTGATGCCAATTATTAGGATTAAGTAATATTGAGAAGGGGGTAAATCAGTATTATATCACTTTAAACATGAGCTTAATAAATTCCAACTTAACCATATAATTACTAAAATGAAAATAACATAAGAACATAAAACATAACTCATAACACCATGAATTGTTGTCGAGCAAACCTTGGCTAAGGGAAAACTCCAGTGGGGATGGTACCCATAAATATGTACTAAAAGTATAGTGTCCCTCTTAGGAGACTTAGCCCTGTTAGGATTTGAATATTACATTAGCACATTTCCCTGTTAGGGGAATACAAAACCCTGTTAGAGGTATACTGAGCACACTTCTCTTACAATCAAAAATAATTTTGTTACAATCAATCTCAGAAATGAACAACACAAGCATCAACTATGCTTAGATAGTTCCAGTTGTAGCTTGCATCTATCTAAAATCACAATGCATCCATGCATTCCATCTACTTCATATCATATCCTCTATATCACATACTTCTCATACTTTGCTTTGCAGAAAGCTCTTCATGTGTGTGTGTGTGTGTGTGTGTGTGTGTGTGTGTGTATTACATTATTCAGTCGGCTCTTTAATACATTACAAAATAGAATTAATACATATGCAAAGAGTAAATAAAAATTATGAAACCTTATACTACCAAAGCATCAGTAATCCACAATCCCAATCCAACTTAGCATATTTGGATTCCATGTCATACTCCCTTAATCATCGTGACTGTTCATATGCCCTATATCTCTGTTACTTTGTCTTTGCATGTCTTCAAAACACTGTAACTCATTGTGATCAACACCAAAACTCAAGAGACCTTAACATAAGGTCATACATACCCCAAAATGTCTTCCTCTAAGCCCGCATGTCATCATTCATCATATACTATCTTCGATGTCCAAAACTGTACTGCTATACTCTATGTCTGTTCATTGTACTTAGTCATTTTACAATCTGCATCTCCAAAATTGTAAAAAAATTCAAGCGATGAACATACTAGATGTGTTTTCATAAATTACAACCCTCAAGTGTCCCATATCACTCCAAAATGCATCAATTTCCAACATAAACTAGTCCCCAAAAATGGCTTGTCATTCCACCCGATCATGTGGAACCCTTAGATCCACCTCACTGTGATCCTAGAGATAGTCACATGGACCAAACAAGGAAGCAATGCACACATAAGGTATAGGCTTACAAACATTCCAAATAATGCATTTCCAAAATGTAAGAAAGGTCACAAACCATGTAATCTCAATGCAATAACCATGCAAAGGGTAAACAAAATTCAAGGACGATCTAGTTATTGCTCTAAAGCATACAGGCATTTTATTGTACTAATGATAATGACAAACATACATAATCTGGTGCCAAGTGTATGTGCATAATCTCTTGGTAAGATATAGCATCATCATGTGTGAGTATGCAAGACATAATCAAGTAGAGACTCTACTCACACCTAAACAAGGTCTAGGTAGGTATTGGATTATAGAGGAAGGAGTGTCAACATATGTGCTATTATGAATGCACCATACAAAACCATTCATTTTGTCCTACAAAAAAGAATGACAATCTTACAATATCTGGTGATACATGTGTGAGCATACTCTCTACATAAGATTTGTTGTCACATTCATAGGCATGTCTTCCCAATTTATCCTTAGCCTTATGATAGTGCTCAAGCATTATTAAGGCTCAATTATCTTTCTAAGCACTTTTTCCCAAGTAATATTATTATGTTTTCACTTTATTAAGGAAATCCTAAAATTTGATTGCATGTGTGCCTCTTACAAGTCAAGGAAACTTTATGAGATACTCCCCACACTCACCCTAGGACCTAGCCCTAAGCTTATGACAATAATTTTTAAACACCAAATGCAAAAAAAGTTTCACAACATCATTTTTTCAATAAGCATAATAACACATTACGACCATAATCATGGCTTACTTGATTGGCCTCATAACTATGAGTACGGATCCCAAGGTGATCCCAAATAACTTTTCACAATATTATAGAAACATATTATCTTATATAAACACATTATTACAAAAGAATCAATCTTAAAATGACAAGTGTATAATAATGTACAAGCACACTTGATTGACCTTTATACCAAGAGTTTAGATCCCAATGATCCTCAAATGAAAATTGATGCAATCAAGATCAGAGGGTCCAAGAATGAACTGTCCAAACTTGCAGCAAATAACAAAAACAACAGAAACAACATATAACACATAAATATAATCAACATTCATCTTATATTATCACAGCTAATCAATTACATCTAACATGTCAGGTTGTCAGGCCTTCCCAATTACGGCCAATTACAAAGATATAACTCTAAGATCTATCATAGGTCTTTTGCAAGCATCAGGCCATTTACCTTCTGCCAAGACATACAACACATCACACAACTTCTCAGATCTAACACACAGATCCCCAACTCCAATATGATATTGGATCAAAATATGATGCCTAAGCTAGGAACATAACACAACTTAAATACAAGAGGCAACCAATAGGTCAGCCACAAAATCTAACATAAGAAATGCCAACGACCCAGATTTAGGTCCACAAAATCCCCAATGAGAGATCCAAATTAAATACTGTGACCCAAATTAAATACACAAGGTCGGCCTCGATATTTAACAAACCAAAACTGAGTCGGTGAGAAGACCACCGAGCAACAAAGACCAGTCGACAATGAAAAACTGAGCCAATCGAACCTACTCAGAGAAAGAACTGAGTAGAAAGCACAAAGCACCGAGTCACCAACAGTAACCGAGTCACTAGTAGTGACCGAGTACTAAGAAACACTACCGAGCATAACACCACCGAGCTTAGTCATCGAGTCGACCGACCACTGATCAAAAGGAAACTGAGCAATCAAGTACTAAACCAAGGACTCTTCTAAGCTACCAAACTTCAAAACAAACATTTTTTTTATATATAGGATTGCCAAGAATCCTAGGATGCTCCTGCATCAAAAATTGCACAAATAAAGGTAATATTCCACATTGTATTAACATATTAAAATAATCAAATACCAAATTTCAGAAAATTATATTCATGGATAGAGACCAGTTTGGGAGACCATTACCATTTATGGACCTCCAAAAGCACCAAAAAATTCAAACGTAAAAATCATAATTCTAGGAAAACCCATTGGTTCACAAGTGAACAACCTCACATTCATCCAATAAAATTCATGTTTTGTCTACACACGAAGAAACAAACAACATAACAATATATAAATGCAAATTATGAACAAACCCAAATGGGCATCAAAATAATTCAAACAAGTGGGGGACAAGCATAATTTCATCCCACATAATAATGACAACAAACTCAAGTCGATAAATTTTAAGAAACATGAGAGATATAATGTTTTCTCCCTCAAAACGGAGGAAACACCAAAATAGAGAATGAATTTAGCATATGTCGTGAAAGCCAACAAGATCATTGGCAATTGTTAGCAATCAAAATACAAATCCAATGAATCAATTCCCACAAAAATCCATCCACGAAATCTCCTAAGCCAATGCAAATTTATTTTGTCCCAATATGTTTTGGAGAGCAAATTGGAAACACAAATTGCCAAGTGAGTGCAATGAACTCACTTTTAAAATATAAAGTCATGTTCAAAAAGGCAAAAATGCCTAAATTCAATAACTTAAAATCAATTAAATCTCACAATGCCAAATAAACCTCAAAAAATACCAATTAGATTAAATTATCCAACTCCAATTAAAGTAAGCACATATACGACATATTTACTAGTAAACAATAACTTATCATTTAAATATTTTAAAACAACATTTAACTTAAATTAACTTAACCATGATACTGTTGTAACCAACTACACACATACATTTCACTGGTCTTCCACAATTATACAAGGGTAATCCTGACTTTACCTACATGGTGACTGGTGGTGTAAACAAATGCAAATAAGGATACATCATCCAAACCAATAACAATAAATGACTAAGCATCATGAATGACCAATGTGACTATCTCGTGTAACCACTATCAAGGATATGTAGAGTTGATGTCTAGTACCTATCATTACTACAACATATGCACACCAAGTGTATGTACTCATATATACAATTGTTGAAGCGCATATACAAATAATCAACAACTAAAGCTAATGAAGGGGCATTTTATCTATATAATCCTTCTTATATTTTTGAATGTTACGATATCATTCCTTTTATATTTAATCATTATTTAAAACATCATAATAATAATCTCATTTAATTAACACATTTAAATAATATTTTATGATAATAATAATAAGCATATATCAAATCCTCAAACCAGATAAATAACAAAGCATGATCAACACCAATATCTTGATAACCACTAGCACAACATTAGTAAATCGTCATGAAATCACATCAAGATCAATATAATAAAAAACATCCTCATATATAATATCATCGAGACATCATCATATAACATCACGTCACATCATCGTAAGATCATCATGTGCATATGATCATCACTGAAATTAAAAGAATAAACTACTATCCATATCAATATTGATATATATGTGATCAAAAGAATATAATTGTAACTAGGTGCATTACATGAATGCCAATACCACAAGATTAATATACGAATAGTCATAGGATAATATAAACATAGTCTAGCTCAGATCAAAATAAAGTAATGAAAGAATGCAACCATGGGAGGCACTACAACCAAATTTGTTTTTTCAACTTGATTAATTGACCAAGGCAAGCAAGGGAAATTGAACATCATCCAAAGGCACAAAATTAAGCATATTGACCCATTTTGAATTTCTCAATTTGGTTATAAATATGGGCTGATCAAATACAAAATGTAGATATATAAAGCAAAATAGGACGAAATGAGACACTACAAAATGTGGTGCCAATAGATCAAATGTATAAGTATACAATATGATTACAAAATAAATTGATAATATGAATAAATTCATGTCTTAACTTGCCTAAACTTCCAATTTCTTGACTACTAAACTCCCTAAAAGTTCATGTTCCACTATTGGTTGAAGAAGAAGTCTACTAGAGATCCCAAGTGTAGAGTTCTACTAAGTGTATTATGTCTACTAGGTAATGCACAAAGATATATTGAGTCATGTATATAAGCATCAAAGTAACATAGTGACTTGTGTGCGACCATATATAATGACACACGATGACACATTGATTATCATATAAGATACATATAATACCAAAATTATATGCTAACATTAAGTATTATTGATTTGTATACAATATTGTCAAAAATTCCCATAAAAATTGTTGGAATTATGTTATATTTGTCATCAGTGAATACACTTATTCGATTCTGTATGCTTACCGAGCTCATCACTCAGTTCACAGCTTATACCGAGCATTCAGTAATCACATTGTAAAGCTCAGCGGTTAAACAGTTCATACCGAGCAGAACAGTGGTCACCG
>MU226536.1:466876-482317 GCA_018584345.1 Thuja plicata
AGTAGATTAGATGAATGAATGGTCAAAGTATATACATGTGCAGAAATGTTTTAAAGTTTTAAGAGTTACTGATTCACCCCTCCCCTCTCAGTAACTTGGTTAGTCTTGATTATTTCCAACAAAAAATTCCTTGAAACTTGTATAATTACACACTAATTATTAAACACTATAATTATACATTTATAAATATACTTAAAAATAAATATAAAATCAATACAAACTATACATTTTTATCCCTTAGATTAATTACCTTTGTTCTGTACTTTCAAATATAATGCCTAATGATGATAACGCTTCATTGGTGGACACTAGTTGGACATAATTCCTTACACTCGGTCAACTTATTAATACACACTTAATGATCAATTAATTTGTATCCAATTTGGATAGACGCTCCATTATTTGTTATTCCCTTCTTCATATCAACGAGTGAGATGACACAGAGGGATTTGAAAATATTTAAATGACTTGGAAGATACTCAAAGCTATGGAAAGTAATATCTATAATTGCTAAATTATGGATGCTTTGGTGAAAGCTCGTCATATACATATTTGAATGGACATTAGGCATGAAATCATTATATATTAATAATAATAATAATAATAATAATAATAAAGCTATTGTTAATCAGTTTTTACATAGAGTAGCTATGACATTAGGCACGAAATTATTATATATTAAGAGATTACTATTAAATTGTTAATTAGTTTAGAAACATAGAGGAGCAATTGTACATTTCATTGGTAAATTGACTTGGTTGTGGTGCCCTGCATAAAGGTGTATTTTAAAGTATAGAAGGGGTGAAGCCATATTATATGTCACTTACCAATTAGATCAATGAATTATAGAGAGATATCATTCAAATTCATGTCTTAACTTGCCTAAACTTCCAATTTCTTGACAACTAAACTCCCTAATAGTTCATGTTCCACTATTGGTTAAAGAAGAAGTCTACTAGAGATCCCAAGTGTAGAGTTCTACTAAGTGTATTATGTCTACTAGGTGATGCACAAAGATATATCGAGTCATGTATAGAAGCATTAAAGTAACATAGTGACTTGTGTGCGACCATGTATAATGACACAAATACATATAATACCAAAATTATATGCTAACATTAAGTACTATTGATTTGTATACAATATTGTCAAAAATTCCCATAAAAATTCCTTGAAACTTGTATAATTACACACTAATTATTAAACACTATAATTATACATTTATAAATATACTTAAAAATAAATATAAAATCAATACAAACTATACATTTTTATCCTTTAGATTAATTACCTTTGTTATATACTTTCAAATATAATGCCTAATGATGATAACGCTTCATTGGTGGACACTAGTTGGACATAATTCCTTACACTCGGGTCAACTTATTAATACACACTTATTTGTTATTCCCTTCTTCATATCAATGAATGAGATGACACAAAAGGATTTGAAAACATTTAAATGGCTTGGAAGATACTCAAAGCTAGGGAAAGTAATGTCTATAATTGCTAAATTATGGATGCTTTGGTGGAAGCTCATCATATACATATTTGAGTGGACATTAGGCATGAAATCATTATATAATAATAATAATAATAAGCTAGTGTTAATCAATTTTTACATAGAGTAGCTATGACATTAGGCATGAAATCATTATATATAATAAAAAGCTATTGGTAATCACTTTTTACATAGAGTAGCTATGACAATAGGCATGGAATCATTATATAACAAGAGATTACTGTTAATTTGTTCATTAGTTTCTACATAAAGGAGCATTTGTACATTTCATTGGTGAATTGACTTGGTTGTGGTGCCCTACATAAAGGTATATTTTAAAGTATAGAAGGGGTGAAACCATATTATATCAATGAATTATAGAGAGATATCATTCAAATTCATACTATTTGGTGGGATAAGAATTTTAATATATTTTTTTTAAGGTTATACACAATTCAGTGAACCCATCCACTAGAGGTCTATTTCTATTTAAATAAATTATTTTATTAAGGTTATACATAGTTTGCCTGGGGCCCATTGGACTCATGCACTAAAGGTCTATTTCTATGTATTGCTAGAGTCTAAGCATTAAAGGAGATAAAGGTTGAAAACAACTTGCTGATTGGACCCGATTCATTACTAAACTGACTTTTTTGAATATAACCCATAAAGATTGACTTTTTGGAATTTCTAATGTTTTAATTGTTATTTTAGTCATTCTTTTAATTTAGAATTTAACAATCACAAAGCATTATAACACATTTAGTATGCTTTAAAATTTTAAATTGAGAAGGGAGAATAAGTTATTTGTAGAGAATAAGGATAAGGGATAAGTTTAAAGATGCTCATTTGTTTTTAATGGTTGGTAGTATCTATTATAATTATGTTTAAGGTTCACTTAGATTATAAATTGATATCAAAATTTATTTACGTGTTGTTGTTATCTTGTGTTTTCACGAGATTATTATGGGTAGTTTTAATGCTAATGCTTTTGGATTCGATTGTGTATATATTTTTTTCTTTTTTAGTGCTGGAATATTTTATATATTTATAAAAAAATTCTACATGTATAGTGGTGTCTTATATAACTATAAAATTGTAGATTACTCTTCAAATTTTACAACGAGTCCTTCAACATGAGATATGTGCGAACTAATTTTATTACAGATACTTCAAGCCTTTACTCCAAAGAGGCTGAGTTTCAAGACTTCCTTGAGAACAATCAAGCACAATAAAAGATTTGTAATATTTTAATAATAGATCTTTGAGAAATGTGCATAATGTCTAATTTGAGTATATAAGTAAAATTATGGACATGTGTAGTACTTTCTAATATATTCTACTATGTAGTTTTCTATTATTATTTGTGCTTAATATTGTTTTCTTAAATTTTGTATTAGCTTGATTACATTATAATCTTTTATCTTTTACTAAATAATCAAATGATTAATGTTAAATATTTAAATATGAAATAAATATGATTATAAATTATATTACAAAATAAACACTAAAATTAAAATTTAAGGTAAAACATTAAAAATATTATATATGATTCTATCTACAAAACATAACTTTAAATATAATTATATTCAAAATAATTAAATGGAAAACCCTAAATAATATGAGATTATCTTTAATAGAATGAATTATATTATGATATACTCCTAGTAATATAGACAATATGATCTACACCATTAAGATTGTATTGTAACTCTATATGCAATATAGACAAGGCTGAATTAGAGTTCTATGTTAGTGGACTTGTGGACATCACCTTTTAGGTTGTTTTACAAAAGACAAAGCTAAGATTAACTCTAATAAAATTAAATTACATTAAGATTTACTCCTAGTAAATTACATGCCATGATCTATTGTCACCCTATATATAATACAGACAAGGCTAAATTTAAAGTTTCATGTTAGTAGACATGTGGACATTGCCTTTTAGGTTGTTTAACAAAAGACAAGGTCATATATCACA
The DNA here is from genome assembly GCA_018584345.1 of Thuja plicata. Classification (NCBI taxonomy): domain Eukaryota; kingdom Viridiplantae; phylum Streptophyta; class Pinopsida; order Cupressales; family Cupressaceae; genus Thuja; species Thuja plicata. Next base: position 470,359 of record MU226536.1, read on the forward strand.
TGTCATAGCTCATGTTACCTTAATGTATTTACACACTAAAGATACATTATTTTTTATCACTCATTTAGAAAGATATTTTACATTATTCATTCACAAGAGTAGTTTAAAAAAATAATTTAACCTTAATCATATTAAATTATTGTAGGGAGAGAGTGGAATTTGAATAATTTTTTTTTTTTTAATCGGTAATATACAATTTTATTAATATTAATATAATAAAGGACCTTAGATACAAAGCATGAGATATCCTTGTGCAAAATGAAAGTATTTTGCCCCTTCTCTTAACCACTATCCGCCCATAAACTTGAAGTACTAACCTATAAAGGTATAAACACCTGGACTAGCACTCATTACAGGAAGAACCCTAACAACATTATGATTCATTACCCTTGATTACCAAAATAGGGCATAAACATTTACACTATCATTGTCCAACTACTATGCAACCTTAAACTAAATACCCAAACATCATTAAAACCTAAGGCCCTTGACTACCAAAATAGGGCAACGACAACTATGCTAACAATATAGATTTTCAATACAAAAAAGACAAAAAGGAAGGTCCAGTGGGATAGGGATAGCTTGTGCCTTACGAGATCTTTGTCTAGACCATAGAGCCCTTATTTTTCTTTTCCTTTGAGCATGTAACCATCGATTTTACTTTGTTCTTGGTCCTCACCCCTTCTCAGACCTCCCTATCTTGAATGTGGCCCTTCAACAATTCCCACCCATCTCGAGCCTCATAATGTCATTGCTCCATGTTTGAATTGACACTCCAAACCAAAAAGGGTTGGTAATCTTTCCCTCATTCTCCAACCACTTGTCACTCACCTTCAATGGCTCTGAATCCTCTTCCAGATTCTGCCACCACTACAATGGGGATGAGCCCCCCAACCATTACGACTTCACACAAGATTTCAAAACCCACACAACTTCCTCCTTGGAATCCAAGTCCAATGCCCATGCTAACATCATGAATGCTATATCAACATTTGACTTGTATCTCTGCTTAGAATTCAAATACTCCTCACCAAGAAGCAGGTTGGTAATCTGCCAAAATTGGGTATTATCAATGAAAAATATAATTTTCAACCTTTTCCTAGAGATTTGCCCCATAAAATATTGTTGTTGTCTAGCGATGTGCAAGGTGAAACTCACTCCCATTCATGCTCTTCCAAACCAAAGCTTCCCTTTGCAATAAAACAAGTGATTGAAAACAAAACCAACTTCTATGGAAATAAAAGGAACCCCACCACCTTATTATGTGTTCTACATATCTTCCTCTAGACTCTTTGCTAGAATGAGTACCAAGGTACTCCAAGTGGCGTACATGTCTGCCTTACATGAGGGAGCCTTAAAGTCACATTATGCACTCATTAATAAGCCATCTCCAATCATCCCATACATGTGTATAATTACTAGCCAGAATAAAAACAAAAGCCTTCAGCACCGAATTCTAACAATTACAAAACATTAAAATTTAAACCACTTAATGCTCCCATTTGGACAACCTTTTAAAGATTATAAATATTTTAAATTAAAAACCCCTCTCCTAAATGGATTCAAACTTCCTACTGGGTATCAATCCCCTCATCACTAGGATTAGTTTTAAACTATCTAAGGGTTTATGTCTAACTCCTTACTATCAATTTTTTTTGTATCCTCTAACAATTCATCCCTCAACAAGTATTTAAAGGATAAAGAAAATATGGATATGGTGTCTACAATCTCATTTCATATGCGTAATATTGAAGTATGAGAAGATTCCTATTTAGGATTTGATCTTCTTTATATACTTATTCAAATGTCATAATCCAATTTCTCCTTTAATAATTATGTTCATGATGATCTGTGAATCCCCTTCTAAATGAAGCCTATCCAAATTCAGTCTTTTGGATGCCTTGATTGCATTGAGAGCCACCTTAACTTACACTTCATGGTTAGTCCCTTCTCCAAGGTATTTAGATCATAGCAATAAAATATTTCCTTTGGAATCTCTTGTCACAAAACCCACGCTTGAAGGGCACAGGTTGCCTTTTGAAGTTCAATTTAATCCAACCCTACTCCAGAAGTGCCCGTTCCTCTCTCACAACCCCTTGAAAACATGGATTAACCCAACTCTGCCCATTAACGAACCATTTTGAATAAGTTTATTAGTCATATACAAATTTTTAACAAAATTTTAGAGCATATTATGTATTAAAATAAATAAAGAAAAAAATATTTATTGATTTGTATGTTTAGATTTATTAATTATAAAATATTAAGATTATAGAAGAAATATCTTTTGAAAAACTATAGAGTCTAGATGAATCCATTTACAATACATAGTTAACTAGTGCAATGAAGAAACATTTATTAAAAGAGTTAGTGAGATCTAGTTTCATTATAATTTTTAGATTATCTTGTTGTTTTAATTGTAATTTGCAAAGTGGAATGTGTGTCAGTAGTTTTATTTTCAAAATCATTTTTGGTCTTGTTTCCATTTTCTTTCTTTAGTTTTTTTTTTTTTTTTTTAAATAGGAGAAATATATGAATCACCTTGTTTTACCAATTTATCAGCATTGAGAGACAATGCTAAACATTTTCTTCAACAAAATTTTAAGCAAATAATATCTCCTTTAAAACACTCTCATCTCTTTTAACTCTTTCTCCTAAAAAGTACCCAAATTTTATATACGAATTACATTATGGACAAGACAAAGTTTGGGTCGCTAGAAGGAAGATCTTTAATAGAAGTATTTGAAATTTCTCTGTGAACTTGTTATCTTTTAATCTAGATTGTTATAGATCTTCATTCATGAAAACAACTATATTTAAAAGGAACGCACTCATAATCAAAGTAGGATAACTATTTTCTTTCAATTTTAGATTATTGGTCTAGGAATCTCATCAAGGAGATTAACTTTAGCACATATATAGGCAACACAATAATTGTTCTCTTTAGATTGAGCCCTAAAAAAATGTTAATAATTTACCAATTAACTTTAGATTTGAATTAATTATGATGAACAAATTGTTAACATATATTTAAAATTGTTTTAAAGACATTATTCCTTGATGATGACTAGTTCAAATCTAAAGTATTATAGTTATTTAGAACATTATTTTATTTGATAATTTTTTGAATTAAGAATATGAGATTTTTATGATGTATCTAAATAAGTGTATAACTTTTAAAAATTATATATATTTTTATATTAACGTTTAAAATAGTATTTATAAATTATAAAATTAATTGAGTAAAAATAAAATATAAAAAATATTTTAATATTAATCGTTAAATTTTATATAAAAATAAAATATATGATTACACATAATTTAATATAAGCACATGCGAGTAATGGAGTTGGCTTGGATCATGAGTTTGCTCCCCATTGGTCTTGGGTTCGACTCTGAGGCTCAAACTTACCCAATGCACGTGATTTGTGGGCGATTGTGTGCATCCCAAAGGATTAGTCTCATCCTAGCTCACTCCTTCCCAGCCCCGACTTGGCAGCAAGTAAGACCAAGGTAAGGTGGGTTGGGCACTGGGCTGAATCGCATAGATACCTCTGGCACACCAAAAAAAAACCAAAAATATATAGAAAAATGATTTCTAAATAAACTTACTTTTCATTTAAAAATAAATAAACCTTCACTTGTACTTTTACAACTTTTTAAAATAATTTTATTAAAATAAATTTTTATTTATGTTTACATATTCTTTTTATTTTATTAAAGTAAATAGAAATGTGTATATACATATTTAAAATCAAGAGATAAATATCTAGTTAAGATAAATGTACATAAATGTTTATACGTTGAATATTATCTTACAATCTAAACATGATTAAAGTCCTAATATCGTTTGCTATCATTTAAAGGGCTACATCATTCAAAAAAGTTAGTGGGAGGAAGAGAATCTAAACAAAAAGACATCCTCAAGAGAGTTGATTATTTGAATCAAAATCAACAAACTAATGATTTTGATACAAGGTGCAAGAACCTATGAACCAAGGACCATTTTAAAAGAATTAGATCTTTATCCTCTTTGACAAAGAAGAAAAAAATGAAAAACTCTCCTCCCACACATTAAAATATTAGTGTATGTTTAAATAGCTAATCTCTATTTTTTCCTACCTAGCTTTTGAAATTTTTAGAAAGGTACACATACCAATCAACTTTCTAAAGCCTTGTTCATGAATACTGAAAAATAAATTGGTAGTCTTCCCAAAGGGAATACTTACTATAGGTACACCATCTAGTAGTTAACAATTTGAAGTTTTCCAAAATCATTAAGATTAGCAGCATAGGAAGTCAACACCATAAAAGGATTTAACCCCTTACCTAATCCAACAACAACATAGTTTGTCTATGGAACCATTAGGGTAAAGAAGGTTTCCAAAAAATACACCACCTAAGTAGTTCGTGCAAAATGGAAGAACCCACTATAAGAAGGTGAGAGTTGTTCTAAGCCACCAAACAACAAACAAAGGCAATATAGTCCAATAAGAAAATTGGTGGCCTCCCCCAAAGAGAATATTTATTATAAGTATAACATCCTAGTAGTTAACCATTTGAAGTTTTCTAAAATTATTAAGATTGGGAATATCCATAATAACAAAAGGAAGCCAATTCCATATAAGGATTCAACCCCTTATCTTATCCACCAACAACATAGTTTGATTCTAGAGCCATGAAGGAAAATAAGATTGAAAAAAATACAACACTAAGGTAGTTCATGGAAAATAGAAGAACCCACTATTAGAAGGTGGGAGTTGTCAACTACTAAAAAACAACCATAGGCTTGGTCATCAAATTCTACTCACCTAGAGACCTCCACCTCTCACAATCTCATCACCTACACTTGTAGGTAGGTGAATCTTGAATTTATTTGAAAGTTTCACTACTTAGCAGTCTTCTCCAATGCATTCTTTCCTTGTCAAATTGAGATTTAGATAGTCTATTCTAATTTGACTCTTCATATTGTGAGCACATCCCCTTTTCTACAAGACCATTTTGGAGCTAACAATGAGTTTCCAAATAGCACTCACAGCCTTCTCTTGCATTTAGAATAAATTATGGGAGTTCAAATCACTTGCAAGACTCTCTAGATGTTTCTTCAAGCTTACAATCTATCGCAAAGATGATATATTTTTATTTTGGTAGCTGACTATTTTCTCTGTAGGTTTCTAATTTAGTCCCAACTTGCTACACAAGATCTTTCTTCTAAATATTTATTTTGGTGAGGCAGTTATCTTTAAATATAAATATAATTTATTTTAATAAAATATTAAAATTATATATTGTTGGGATTAATGGGAAGTAGTACTGAGAGGGGAGGGGTGAATCAGTACCTCTAAAACTTTTAACACTTTTCACCTTTAATCATTATCAATCATTCTTTACTGTATTACCGACCATATCAGATGTTCTTTCTTATGCATGTAATATTAATTCATAATCTTTAATTGTTTGCAACATTCATAGAAACATTCATGAAAGTAGTAAACACATAACACAAGATATGATATCGCAGAAAACTCCTATTAGGAAGTAAAAACTGCGATGGGGATGGCACCCACAAAACTTCACTATCTATAGAATGGAAGGGAGCTAGTAAAGGCATACAAATGATCACTTTTGATGTTCTACCCTGTTAGGAGTATTGAGGTGGAGACTTGTTAAATCTACTCTGTTAAGAGCTTTAGAAATACTAATGAAGTGTGCACTCGGCTAAGAGATTTACAATAGGACTGTTAGCTCCACCTTTCTTGAAAGGATTTCTTAAGTGTACTACACTTGTTAGAATGAGTACAATATGTTTGACCTGACTGTATGCAATCTATAATTACTGATCACAGATCCATTAAATCTCTCATAATATTAATATCACCTATAGTGATTGATTAATACCTTTTCCTGCTCGTCGGTAGCCTGTGTTCTTGTTCTTGAAACTGAATTGATCCTTTTATGTCCTTCTGCATGAATTCTCTTGTCTAATCCTTAGATGCTCTTAGTGGCTACAATCATCATCAAACAACATGTTCTCAATAGATTGAGCATCTATTTATACAAGTATTTGACCTATTTTAGAATCACGCATTACAATGTTAACTCTAGATCCAAGCTATACAACTTGACCTTGATCCTTTAGTTTGCATGTTTTAAAATAGTTGAACTGATTAAAATAATAATAATTACATTGCTTTCTCCGCACATAATGGATTTAAAACAAATCAAGAAGCTAAATATAAAACTTCAGTGATTTATCTGACGTGGAAAGTCAGGTCCACTTTTTGCAGGATGTAACTGATTGTCAGTTCATGATCGTCGGGTTGAACTGAAAGTCTGTTGGTGTTCCTTCCTTGAACTAATTGTCGAGTTCCCTTCATCTCTCGAGTTCCTCTCTTTGTTGTTCCGTTGGGTTGCACTATTGGTTACTCGTCGGGTTCCTTTATCCTTTTTGTCATCGGATAACACTGAATAGTGTTTGTCAGGATGCTTTATACTTGGCAATGTCGGGTAACCTTAGCGTCGGGTAGTGTTGTGCCCTATCTGTCGGTGTAGTGTAAACCGATGGTGTAGATCATGTTTTTCCTTATATATACTAATGGAAAAATATAATGCCTTCAATCTCCCCCTTTGACATTAGTATCAAAAAGTGATATGTGCATAATACTAAAGTGTTTAGTATGTACACCATGTATATGTCCTTGTCATTATTGACTCCCCCTAACTGTATGCATCGGTACAGTATAAGTATATGTACATGTATACTTGCCTTTGTAGTATACATTTCTATGTTCTTTTCTCTTTCAGATGACTAACTGTACAAATCATTTCATCCTTCATTTCCCCTTTTACTGTTGACTATACATATCATTTCCCCCTTTATTTGATACTCATGACAAAAATGTACAACTTATAAGTTGTCAAGAATGTGAAAAAAATGTGTAACTTACAATGTGTCAAGAATATGTGAATGGGTGTTCTTGATATCTTCGAGCAATTTCTCACATTTTTCTTTCAGGAGTTCTAGTTCCATGTGCTCTAGCTCAATTCTTGCATGCATATTATAAATGTTGTCTAGGACAGACATTTCTAGGGTGATAATTAGTGCTCTTGCCTCTGTCATATGTTGTTGCAGTAGGGAAATTTTTGGTAAGAGTTGAGCTTGAAGCTCATTTATCTCATCTCTGAACATTGTTTCTGCAATCTGAATATCTTGTCTCAATTTTCGAGCTTGCTTGAGTTGCTCATTGTGCAATTTGATTGCCTCTTCACTATTCGTGAGACTTTGTGCACTTGTTTGAAGATCAACATATATTTGTGCTATCTTGTCAGTATACTCCTTGGTGAGTTGATCAAGTGTGCATAATTTATGTATCAAGGTTATAGCTTCTGAGATTATTGGATCTACTGTGCTAGCCAGTTTAGAAAGCTTTACCTTTTGCAATGCCACTTCTTGGCTTATCTTTTTAGCTAACTTGAACTCATATTTCTGTTCAAGTCTATCTTCCATGGCCTTCTCAACATCTATGTTCTGAGATGTGATTGCATCTGTGAGAACAACTAATTAATCAAGCATTGGGGTCATTTGATCAACATCAACATCAAGTACAATTTGTTGAAGTATTATTCATGCTACTTCAAGTACCTTTGCCTCTTTGGTGGCTTTTCTCAACTTGTCTTGCATTGCTTTCCTTTCACAAAGTCGTGTATACTTTGTCAGTTTAGTTGGATCCAATGTCCTGGGATCACAAACTAGAATCTCAATGATTTTATCTAGAGTCACTGGATTCTTATGCTTGCTTTTCTTCTTCCTTGAGATTTGTGTGGACGCAGATGTATGAAATACCATTTCTAGTTCAATTGTCTTTTCTAATGCGCTCGGTGAAGGCTTTGTTGAAGATGCTTCTTGTGTTTTCTGCTCAGGGTTCACCTGTTGGTTTGGTGAAGATGTCTTTCCCTCAACCTTGGGTGTCTCTGTAGATTTTTCTTCTAATTTATTCTCCTGCTCATCTATCTTTGATTCTTCACCTTTTTCTTTATGCTTGTCCTCTACTACTTGTTTATCTTCATTACTTTGATTAGTAGATTTGTCTTTTTGATCATCGGTTGCAGCTTGTTCTGTAGTTGTATCCTTTGTTGTATCGATTATGTCCTTTGCCTCTGCATCACCCTTGTCCTTGGGTGTACTTGTATCTGCTGCATTAGATTCTGCATTACCTTCTAGCAGATTTATTTCCTTTATCAGCATTGGCATATTATCCTGAGTGCTCACCTGTGCTGCATCTTGATTTGTGTCCTACTCATCGGTTTGATCCTGTTGAGCAATGACATCTTCATCTTTTTGTAGTTGATCAATAGGGTCCAGTCCTGTGATGTCAATTATTAATGTGTCCAACCATATTTCATCAGCAACATCCATGTCTTTGTTTGCTTGGGTCTCTAATTGTTGTTGATTGATTTGATCCTTAAGAGATATAAAGATTACATCATCTTCTTTCTGGGGCTCTTTATCTGAATCATACCGAGTGATGTCTTGAATGTCAAGATCATCCATGACTTTGTCTAAGTCAATTGGCTCAGCATTATCTACATTATCCAAAGCAATGTGCTAAGGACTTGCCTTATCTTTCTCCTCCTCTACATGAGGTGTATCGGTGAGAAGTAATTGATTATCACGACTTGTTGATGTTAGTAATAACTGAGAGGGGGGGTGAATCAGTGGCCTCAAAAATTTATCATTCAAACTTAATCACCAATCAATAGACCTCAGATTATTTTATCCCTATAAGATAGAATAATCTTATAATGATTAACTGTCTATCGGTGTTCTATGTCTTTCCTTATTCTTTCTTGATTACCGATAAGCAGTATAACTATTTACCAAAACTCAGTAAATAAGCAGAGTATACCGATCAATCCAGAATGAATTATGTAAGATACAAAATAGTAAATAAATGAATCATACACACATAACACATGGATTTTAACATGGAAACCCTGTTAAGGGAAAAACCACTACGACCGGTACCCCAAATTTTCACTCTTCTAAAGTGAGCCCTGCTAAGAGCCAACCCTGTTAAAGGTTACAAACACACTGTTAGGTGTGACCTTGTTAGAGGATTTTATACATAGAGGTTGTCACTTAGTATTGGGCATCTAATGCTATCATCCTTGAATCGGCCTCTCTCTTAGACTGTCAATAGGCATCGAGCATATCCAATGCTACTTTCATGAATCAACCTTTTTGGCACTCCTTGGGATGTACCTCAATATATAGAAGACTGTTAAGTCCTGCTTTGTTAAGAGACTTGATGCTTCAATGGTTAAACTGAAACACTGTGACCTATTTCTAATGCAACTTTGAATTGCTGATTTTCAGATCTATTTAAGTACATTACCTCTCTGATCAATGTATCAATTCAATTCTTTGTGATCCACACTTTCTGCTTTGTGATGTTGTGCTTCACTGTTCATCGGTGTTTGCAGAATTCCTTAGCTCTCCTTCAGCTTGATTGATCATGACTATATGAAGTATTTCTTCATCATTTTCTCTTCAGCATCCTCTTTCTATTCACTCCCCTTAATCCCTTTTTTTTTCATTGTGAAAATGAATTAAGCTTGTCTCTTATATAGACATGATATTCATTGTTTCTTGATTCTTGATTCTTGGCATAAAAAAATTCCAGCCAATTAGATTTAAAGCATAAACCCTGATTTGTCTCGTAGATATCTTCTTGCCAACTGTACAAATCAGCTTTAAATCGATCGCTTATCTCTGGTCAAATAAAACAAAGTAGACAACCAGTTAAGTCCTTATTTAGCTCTACCAGCTAGATATTTTGTCATTTTCTGAACTCTTTATTTTGTTGGTCACCTTTGTAGTTAGTTGTCAGTGACAACTGATAGTTCCATTAGTGAGACTCAGTTAGCTTCGTGATCTCCTTCCATCAGGAAACACTATATTTTCTTCCGTTGGGTTACTCTTTGTTTTTCTCATCGGGCATTATGTGTTTTTTCTTTGTCAGGCAACACTTTGCTTCCTATCGTCAAGTAACACTGTGACTGTTCCTCTTTGCTTTTACCAATGGTGTGCACTCTGTCAGTGTTGTTTGTTACTTAGTGAATACATGACTTTTATGTATTGATGAAAGAATAACCTTGGTTCTTTTGGTTCTCTGAAGTCTTTGGCTTTATGTATATGACCGTATAGATGATATCAAGTTGACATCAATGACAATACAAATCATTAACTGATTTAATGCCTTGCATTATCTTCAACTTAACATTGTCAAACATTCAATCAGTTACATGTCATCAATCTCTCCCTTTGGCATTGATGGCAACATACTATATTATCACACTATACTATTTCTAATACAATATGAAATACAATAGTTGAGTTTCATCAAACTACCATTCTTTTGTTTTGATAACTGATAAATGTCTGACCATCGGTAACCTCTATTCTTAGCTTAGATTTGATTCTTGCAGCTCTCTTTATTCTGATGTGTTGTGTCCTCTCCTTGTTTCAATTTCTTTCCCTTGATTGTTCTCCTCTTTTGATGTCTTTCTCTCTTGTCTGAAACTCTCCCTTTGTATAATCTTTCCATACAATTTCTCTCCCTGTTGGAGTAATGTGCTAATAGAGATTTTGTATTCCTTTTCCAGAAGGATGTGATAATATGGATATTTTCTCTCCCTTTGACAACAATTCCAAACAAGTATTTTACTGGTATCTAACATTAATGTCTAGCAATCTTTTGTTTACATCCATAATATATTCCTTGAATTTCCCTTCTCTATCAGTAATACAACAGTATGCTCTTGTGCTTGGTGTTGATATATACCTGTCTGTATATAGATGTATCTTTGAAGTTCATCTCTTTTCCTGCATCAACATTCCTGATGTTCTGATAATATGTAGGCTGATGCATCCTTCAGTCATTTTACTAACTAGTAGACAAGGGTTTGACCCCTAGTCTCTTTCTCAAGTACTCAAATGCATCCTTGGGTAGTGGCTTGGTGAAGATATCAACCAATTTTTCTTTTGATTGCACATACTCAAGTATCACCTCTTTTGCCTAAACTTGTTCTCTCAAATAATGATACTTGAGGGCAATATGCTTTGTTTTAGCATGCATGACTTGGTTTTTGGAAATGTTAATTGCAATTGTATTATCACAATAGATAATTACTAGTTCTAGGATCTTCATATGCATAACTTCCAGTAACTGTTTGATCCATGCAATGTTTGAGCAATTTGCAGCAGCAACAACATACTCTGCTTCTACAGTAATTTGTGAGATGCATCCTTGTTTCTTACTTATCCATGTGACAAGTCTATCACCTGTGAAGAATGCTCCTCTAGTTGTGCTCTTCCCATCATCAATATTTCTAGCCCAATCAGCATTGGTAAAGACCTGAAGTTCAAATTTGCCTTCTCTTCTATACCATAAGCCATATTCCTCAGTATTCTTCAGATATCTTAAAATTATTTTCATAGAAGTCATATGTGATTCCCTAGGGTTAGCAAAAAATCTAGCAACAATTCCCACTGCATGTGCAATATCTGGTCTAGTGTGTACAACATACATGAGTTTTCCAATCATTGATCTGTACAAAGTTTGATTTAACTTTGTTGTCTTGTCCTCCTTTGTCAACTTACATCCAGTAGCCATCGGTGTTCCAACTGGTTTGGATTCTTCCATCTTGAATATTTTCAGGACCTCTTTAATGTATTTGGAGTGTGTAATGAAAATACCTTCACATTGTTGCATGATCTGTAGACCAAGAAAGAACTTGATCTCTCCAAATATAGACATCTCAAAATCTTTGCTCATCTCATTAGCAAATGATTTGCATAGCATATCATTGCCTCCAAATATGATGTCATCAACAAATATTTCAGCAATCAAAGTGTTAGCATCAGTATCTTCCTTTAAATAAAGATTATTATTTTCAC
>MU226536.1:490670-521794 GCA_018584345.1 Thuja plicata
TTGTCCTTCAAGAAAATCATCCATTCTTTTATTGCTTTCTTCAGCCTTTCTGATAATTTCATTATGTTGTTGCTGAACTCTAACCTCATGCTTTAGTTTTTCATTCTCTTCTCTTAGTTCACCAATAGCCTGCACTCTTTCAACAAGTTCTATATTCATTTTGTTTGCTTCTTGACTCATAAGAATAATCTGATTTGTAATCTCATGGTGATGCTCAACATGTCTTTGAATTTCTAACTCCTTCTCTTGTAGCTTCTCTGTAATCTTCCTCCTATCATCAATAGCTAGTGTTCTTTCTGTTTCAACTTGTCTAGCAAAGCTCATCACAGCAATCATTCTTACCATCTGGGTCTCTTGACCGATTTGCAACATCTTTATTTGCTCTGTTAGATGTTGATTGATCTTCTTTAGATTTGTGATGTTCTCTTCTGATGTATCTGATGCATTACTTGTATTTGATCCTGAAGATTCAAAGAAATTTGGAATCTCTTCTTCTTGATAATCTTTTTCATTGCTCCGAGTTACCATACTTTTTCTCTCATCCAACAGCTCTCTCGTCTCGATTGTCGCTTCTTTATATTGTTCATAGAACATATGAATTTCAAGCTTTTTATTCTCAATATTTTTATCAATTTTGTACTTCTCCATTGTATGATCTTTGCTCTTAAGCCTTTAAGATTTCCAAGAAGAGACTTAGCTCTGATACCAATTGTTGGGATTAATGGGAAGTAGTATTGAGAGGGGAGGGGTGAATCAGTACTTCTAAAACTTTTAACACTTTTCACCTTTGATCATTAGCAATCATTCTTTCCTGTATTACCGACCATATCTGATGTTCTTTCTTATGCATGTAATATTAATTCATAATCTTTGATTGTTTGCAACATTCATAGAAACATTCACGAAATTAATAAACACATAACACAATATATGATATCGCAAAAACTCCTGTTAGGAAGTAAAAACTGCGGTGGGGATGACACCCACAAAACTTCACTATCTACAAAATGGAAGGGAGCCGGTAAAGGCTTACAAATGATCACTTCGGATGATCTACCCTGTTAGGAGTATTGATGTGGAGACCTGTTAAGATCTACTCTGTTAAGAGCTTTAGCAACACTAATGAAGTGTGCACTCGGTTAAGAGATTTACAATAGGACTGTTAGGTCCACCTTCCTTGAAAGGATTTCTTAAGTGTACTACACTTGTTAGAATGAGTACAATATGTTTGACCTGACTGTATGCAATCTATAATTACTGATCACAGATCCATTAAAGCTCTCATAATATGAATATCACCTATAGTGATTGATTAATACCTTTTCCTGCTTGTCGGTAGCCTGTGTTCTTGTTCTTGAAATTGAATTGATCCTTTTATGTCATTCTGCATGAATTCTTTTGTCTGATCCTTAGATGCTCTCAGTGGCTACAATCATCATCGAACAACATGTTCACAATAGATTGAGCATCTATTTATACAATTTTTTGACCTATTCTAGAATCACGCATTACAATGTTAACTCTAGATCCAAGGTATACAACTTGACCTTGATCCTTTAGTTTGTATGTTTTAAAACAGTTGAATTGATTAAAGCAATAATAATTACATTGCTTTCTCCGCACATAATGGATTTAAAACAAATCAAGAAGCTAAATATAAAACTTCAGTGATTTATCTGACGTGGAAAGTCAGATCCACTTTTTGCGGGATGTAATTGACTGTCGTTTCTTGATCGTCAGGTTGAACTGAAAGTCTGTCGATGTTCCTTCCTTGAACTGATTGTTGGGTTCCCTTCATTTGTCGGGTTCCTCTCTTTGTTGTTCCGTCGGGTTGCACTGTTGGTTACTCGTCGGGTTCCTTTGTCCTTTTTGTCATCGGGTAACACTAAATAGTATTTGTCGGGATGCTTTGTACTTGGCAGTGCCGGGTAACCTTGGCGTCGGGTAGTGTTGTGCCTTGTCTGTCGGTGTAGTGTAAACCGATGGTGTAGATCATGTTTTTCCTTGTATATACTAATGACAAAATATAATGCCTTCATATATAAATATAAATAAAGATTTATTTTAATAAAATGATTGAAAATGAAAGAGATTTTAAGAAATTATAAATTAAGACTTATTTAAATAAATCAAAAATATGATTTCTTAAAATACTTTTTTTTTGTTTATACTATATTATCTTTACACATGTTTTATTTGTATGTAACATTCAACAATGAATATTAAAATATTATTTTTATTTTTTAAATTTTTATTATAAAATTAATTTTATTGTCTATCAATTAAATTATAAATTGTAATATAAAAAATAAAAATTAATTTTTAAATTTTTTTCTAGATAGTGATTTAGATATACATTAAAAACAAATTCACACTATAAACCGAAATCAGCAACAAATAAAATAATATGAGATGATAATCACAAATTTTAAAAAATAATAATATTACAATATAAAATGACATAGCCCTTGAGAAATAGGGAGATTTGTTGTAGATACCTCTACAACAAATGAGAAGCAAAAGAAAGAGCCAAATGAAGGCTTATGAAACGATATTGCATTGATGTCTTCCGTGCCAAATTCAAATAAAATAGAGATTAAAATTTGTGGGAATTGATGAGAGGGACCCCGTGGACCAATCCTTTCATTTTCGTTAATTACAAATTATTTCCCTACTCCTCTTTGTCGAATCCATCTTGGATGTTTGGTGAGTTTTCATCCAATTCGGTTGACAAAATGCTCCTCAGATGAAAGACCATTGTTTCTCTCTCGATCTTATTGGCTATCACTTCACAGTTTCGAATCTGTCGATTAAAGTTATTCATCTGCAGATTTATGGTTACTCTAAAGGTAAAGTAGTTTCTGAATCTCTTTTTCTTTTCTTTTCTTTTTTGAATTGAAGTTAGTTTCCGCAGAATTTGAATGTTCTACGACACGATTTGATGGTATCAATGTTTTTCGGGAACACCCATTTGAATAGATTCCTTTCTTGTAGTTGGTAGAAAAACCTGTCGATTGCCGCGACTTCTGTGATCCCTTTAAAATCTTCTCTCGTATTGATCTGTGCGATTCTTGTTTATGTCAGTTGGGGAGGGATTTTACTTTTTTAATTTTGGTGATTTTGTTTACATCAGATAAATATATTACATTTATCAAATTCGCAGGATGTAACTGTACAAATCATCATAACATCAGTATCTCTATGATGTTTGGTATTTCTGAAGGTTTAATCGGTGCACTTTTTCTCTCTTTATAATTTGCCCATGAAACCAGATGCGTGAAGATCCATAGAATTTGTGATTTCTGTGATTTGGGATTTTAAGTTTCAATGGTTGCTGAATCTCTGTTAGGGTTTTTTTTCTTCATTTGCCCTAGGTGTTGATAAGTATTTGTGTACTTCATTTGTGTTGATTTTCTTTTTTGGCTTGGAGAATTTCCGTTCTTTTAGACTGCCCCTGTTGACTGCTGTCTTTGTTGAGTGTAATCCCTTCCCGTTGACCTCATTTGGTCATTGGTGCACATCAATAGAGATTTCATTTCATTTCAGTCCAAAACACACCATTTTGGTGTATGGTGGAGATCAATGCTGATTTCATTTTCTTTCCTTCCATTGACCTTATCTGGTT
Organism: Thuja plicata; assembly: GCA_018584345.1. Taxonomy (NCBI): domain Eukaryota; kingdom Viridiplantae; phylum Streptophyta; class Pinopsida; order Cupressales; family Cupressaceae; genus Thuja; species Thuja plicata. The sequence goes on from MU226536.1 coordinate 494,296, forward strand.
ATTGGTGGACATTAATACTGATTTGATATCGTATCTTTATTTGCTCAGAGTGGTGAAGGTAAAGGAAAACTATGGAGGCGCTTCCTGTTGAAGTCATAGGAAATATTCTTTCTCATCTTGCTGCCGCAAAGGATGTTATGGTGGCTTCTGCAACATGCAGAAAATGGAGAGAAGCAACAAAAAAGCATTTGCATACCCTTACCTTTGACATGACCGACTGGCCCATCTATGGTGAACTTACTACTAGCAGGTTAGAAATTCTTATTACTCAAACAATTTTTCAGACAACTGGTTTGCAAAACCTACATCTTTGCATGAGTGAGGGCGGTGAATTTTCCGCAGCCTCGGTCATTGCCTGGCTCATGTATACAAGAGATACCCTAAAGAGTCTCTTGTATATGATGCATACAAACCCCAACGTAAACATACTTGAGAAATGTGGCCGGCAAAAGTTGGAAGTTTTGGTTTCAGGCTATACTTCAATAAGTGGCGTGGATCCAAGCTACCAACGATTTCCATGCTTGAAATCTCTTACCCTTCACAGTGTGAATATTTCTGCATTGGATTTGAGCCTTATGCTGACTGCATGCCCTAAGCTTGAATCTTTCTCACTTGTAAATCCGGAGATTGCCATGTCAGATTCTCAAGCTGTGATGGAGTTGACCAGCCCAACTTTGAAACAGCTTTATGTGAAAGAAATAAGTCTGGACAAATTTGTTCTGGAAGCTGATAACTTAGAGAGTCTTCATTTGAAAGACTCAACAGTGGAGCTGTTTGAGCTCATAAGTAAGGGAAGCCTGAAACACATTAGAATGGATGATGTGAGCATAATTCATCTGGATATTGGGGAGAACACTGATCTCTTAGAGGTTGTGGATGTAAGTGATTTCACAATCATGTGGCCAAAATTTTACCAGATGATATCAAGAGCAACTAAACTGAGAAGATTGCGTCTCTGGGGTATAGTATTTGATGCAGAGGATGAGATAATGGATTTGGAGACCATAGCAGTGTGCTTTCCTAAACTAAATCATCTCTCTTTGAGCTACGACTTGAGAGATGGATTACTTCAGCATGTATTAAGAGGATCATCCTTGTTGGAGAATGTTGTCCTGCTGAAGTTGGGATCAGCTTTGATTAATGATGTGTTTGCACAGTGGATAGAAGGTTTGCTTGAAAGATGCCCAAATCTTAAGCGGCTTATTATTCATGGATGTGTCTCTGAGACAAAAACTCGAGATGAATGTGCATCTTTGGCAAGGTTTACCTCTTCTATTGTAAGTCTAATGAGAAAATTCATGCATGTTGATGTGCAATTTGATTTTCAGTGACATTTTATCAGCTTTTATCAGCTGAGATTTGATCTGGATTCCAGTCCTCTGTATGGACTGTACAATTATGAAAGCCAACTTGAATTGCACACAGTTCGATACCACACAGTAGCATCTAGAAACCCATCTACAAAATGAAGAACTACGGAAGACATTGTTCACCTCAAAATCTTTCAAGAGAAGTTTTTATTAGGGTATGTCAAATGTTATATGTATTTCATTTTATTTTTGTACTATATCTTTATGATCTGATGATGGTTGATCAAATTGATTTAAATGGATTTGCAAAAGGTTCTGTTCCATGATCCATCTAAAATGTTCTGATCAGGATACTCTGGATGGAGGGTTCAGAAGATGGGTTGAGAGTTGAATAATTTTAGAGAACGTTGATAAGCTTCAGGTGGAGTATTCATTGTTTTGTCCCATTTTGTACTGTAAAACATTTGCATATTTGGTAAACTGAGTTTGGGCTTAGTTTGTATTCATGTATTTCATGCTTTGAAGCAGGCCATGGACCTTTTAATGTTGATTTTTGCAGACAACTTGTAGAATATTAATTCTTAGTTCTATCTTGCTGGAATTATCCTGAAGTTCATTTATTGTTTTCGTTTGGTCTCCATCTCCTTTCTTGGATTTCGTTTTTTCAATAAAAAATGTTCTGCAATAATTTATTTCTTCAAGAAAACTTGGTTAAGAGCTCATCCAAATTTATCCCCTTTATGATGTTCTTCGTGTTTGCCTGTATGTTAAAGTGTTTGATATTCAGCCAGAAGTATAAACTTCAAGGCCCAAATTTCATGTTTTTGCAGGACTTCGAATGTCATTTGCCAATATCAAAATATAAGATCATGTTACGAAAGAAGCCACATGATATTCGTTCAAGAATGTTAAGAAAAAGAACCATGATAAACTTGCTCAATAAAAGTAATACATATACTATCTGTAACAATAACAGAATAAATCATACGAGCAAAGTTTTTTGGTTTTCCCTATAACAAAAACCTAATTGTTTTGCATTACTATAATAAATCTCTCTTGCTTCATCTTTAAGCATGTGCAGGTATAAATAGGCATATCAAACTGGTTGTATACATCGCATGAAACATACAAAGGATAAACAAGAGTGTTTAAAGCGTTGGCGAAAATACAAAAGACTCAACTACAAAGACTTCTCTTCACAATGTTTTTGATTGCTAGGTGTTAGCCCGTTCAAACTATTAAACATTGAAAGTATACAAGATCTATCCAACAAAATATAATTTTAAGTCATACTGATATAAGCATCTCTAGTATAACACAGCCTAACCAGTAGGCTATAGAATATTGATTTAGGACTTAACAACAATGTCAGTACTTAAATAATTTGAATAATTTTTTTCCAGCAAACAATTGCATAACTGATTTACTTTGCTTGCATTTCTTGTAATGTTGATCTTGTACAACTGCTTTTGCACCCTCCAAGCAGATATGATGTTTAGTTTTAGATGAATGCTAAGCTAAGAACAAGACTACATTAACATTCAATTAAGAGAAGCTATTGAATTTGAGAAAAAACTGCTGAATTGAGCAAAGTGACTGGGTTGGGGTTAAATAACAACAAAGCTTGTAAAATTGTTCCATTGATATTGTAAGACCATCAATTAAGGAGAGCGGACACATTTTCATTGTGCTCAATTTGGATCTTTATTAATCCCTTCTAAAAGACGTGATAGACAAGTCGAAATCTGGGAAAAAAAGGTATCCAGCCGTTTCTTGAAAAAAGAATGTAAAATGTAGTGTGGAAGAATGTAACTATTTTTTTCTTTCCATTAACATCAAATTGCCTCGGTTTTTTTTTTTTTTTTTTTACAATGAATATGAGCTGCCAACTGGTAGCTGAATGAAATAAGTTCAAAATTACAAGAAGGCTGGAAGGAACCTTCACTACAGAACCAAAGGTTTTTTGGAAGGCTTAAAAGGTCAATCAATACATAAATTGAACAACTTTATTGTTACAAACAAAGGTATTTGATTGAAATTGTATCACTTACTCTTTGATTTGTTGAAGTTGAACCATGGCCTTCATATTCTACTTGGTTAAGACCTAGAGCCACTGAGTGTGGGAGCCAAGATTGTCAACATTAGGTGTGTATGCAACTTTGCTGCAGGTTCCAAGATTTTGGTAATGTTTATTATTCATAATTTATCGATTTCCCTGGCAATCAATATCTGTACTAAGAGGTATACTAACCCTGGCATTATTGTACGTCCCAGGTAATGCTGTTTTGATTGTTTTAAAAATAAATGTAATTTTGAAATTAAAAAAAACTATGGAGTGTTACACTGGTGAAGATGCTTGCTCTCATTATTCAGTAAGACTGATGACTTTTTGTCGTCCATGCCACTAAAAGTCAATTGGACACCCTATGTTGGCAGGTTTGCTATGCTCACGTGAGGCTTATCAGCCAACATTTTTTCCAAAATCGTACGACTGATGGCATTTGCTCGAACTACAAATTTCAAATTCAGGGATTTAAATATTGTGGAAGATGCTTCATAATGATTCTAAAAACAAAGGGAGAAAAATAGTCCATTAACTTTTTTTACATAATGTCGTGTCTTTTTTTAATTGAATCAAAGCGAGAGTACAAAGAATAACAGCTTTTTAAAGTAGCTGAAAGAGAAAACATCACAACATAAACGGATTACAGTATGTCATCAAAGGGCAGCAGTCACAGCAAGCAGTTGAAGGGATAAACATCACAATTATAAAGGTCAACAAATGGCAACAGAAGAGGCATTACATAGCTTGAACCTTACAAAAATCCATATTGCAACTGTTCTGAAGCTGTTTAGCCTAATCCTGAATTTGATGAAGCTGTGCCATGTTCTGGAAGCTGTGAAACAAAAAAGTAACCTGAAAAACTATGTTAGATTAAAGCATTAAAATACCAGTTTCCTGGAAATAATTGCTTGAGAACACAGAATACCTGGCTTTCTGTCAAATCCATCACCTTCCACAAAACATCTAACATTAATGGCCTAGACCTCAAGCAATAGTTTTAAAAACTCAAGCTGTCAAGCAAGGTAGTGAAAGTTTGAGGGTTGTTCAATTTACCATGCATGAGCTTGAGGGGTGTAAAGTTAATCCTAATAACTACTAGGTCCTCTTCCATATTATTTAAACACAAATATTTATTAAGATAAGTCATGTTTAAATATATATTTTTAAAAATTCCACGACTACACATACACAGCAAAATGAGATGACTTAGTAGAAAAGTTTTAACTAAGTCATGTCCTTTTGGTGAGTCTGCTAAGTCACATCTTTTTGTTGGAATTATATTGAGATGATGTACTGAGAGGGGAGGGGTGAATTAGTATCTCTAAAACTTTTCTTGGTTAGCCCATTAACCCTTAGTCATTAGTTTGTAATTTATCTTATCTAACTGTTCATCTTTCTTTATGCATATGAAATCATATCATACATTCCTTTTAGTATGTAACCATAACAAAAACATTCATGAAAATAGATAACACATGACACAAGATATGATATCGCAGAAAACTACTGTTAAGGAAGTAAAAACTGCGGTGGGGATTGTTACACACAAACTTCACTATCTGCAGATAAGAAGGGGCCGGTTAAGGCTTACAATTTGGTCACTTCTGATGACCTACCTTGTTAGGAGTATTGTAGTGGAGACCTGTTAAGATCTACTTTGTTTGAAGCTTTAGCAACACTGTTAAGTGTGCACTCTGTTAAGAGATTTGGAAAGAACGGTTAAGTCCACCTTCTACAAAAGGATTTTAGATGTGATGCACTTGTTAGAATGCAACTACATAAGTCTTTGATCTGATGATAAATGCAATCTTCAATTGCTGATAACAGATCCTATAAAGCTTCATACATATTAGTAATCATCCTTCCATGATTGGATAATATCTTTTTCTGCTTATCGGTAGCCTCTGTGTGTTCTCGATAACTGATATATTTTGTTTCTGAACTTTGCATGAATTCTGCCTTCTGCTCCTTAGATGCTCTTGGCGGCTATCAACAATGTGAATTCATGTACTCACAATAGAGTATGAACATCTATTTATACTAGCTTAGGTTCAATTCTTGATTCATGCATCGCACGTTAACTCTAGATCCAAGGTATACAACTTGACCTTGATCTTTAGTTAGATATGCTTTAGATCCGTTAGGATGCTTTAAAGTATTTACATAAAGCTTGCATGACCATCTAATTATGATTTAAAACAAAACAAAACTCTATAAATATAATTACATTGCTTTATCCGTCGTGTAAAACTCAGATCCACAATTTGCAGGTTCTTGATCTGTCTGTCGGTTCTGATGGTCGGTTTTCTTGGTCGTCGGTGTTCCTTTCTTGAACTTGTCATCGGGTATGTCTTTTCTGTTTCTGTCGGTTTAGTTCTAAAAACTGGGTCGCCGGTAATGCTTGTGGTCGCTGGTGATGCTTGTCACTTTTATACTTAGCATTTTTCTCAAAATCTTTGTTCTGTCGAGTATGCTTGCATTTCACCGGTACTGCTTGTGGTTGGCCGGTAATGCTTGCTGTCTGCCAGTAATGCTTTCTGTCTATGTTTTTCAGTGAGTATACTAATGGCAAAATAATGTCATCACTTTTTGGTGTGTGTGTAGTCATGGATTTTTAAAAAAAAATAAAAAAAATTAACATTACTTATCGTAAGAAATATGATTGTTTAAATAATATGGTAGAAGACCTAGTAGTTATTAGGATTAAATTTGCACCCCTCAAGCTCATGCATGGTAAATTAAATGACCCTCAAAGTTTCACTGTCTTGCTAGACAACTTGAGTTTTTTAAACTATTGTTTAAGGTCTAGGACATTAACGTTAGATGTTTAGTTGAAGGTGATGGAATTTGAAGTGGAGTTTTCATTTCGTATAGGAAAAGTAATCATAACCTTGCTAGGGTTATTAATTTTTGTCTATTTCTTTGATGTTGTAGCTCTTGAATCTTTGCAACTCATGGTTAAACATTAATTTTTTTTTAAAAGATATGAGAATGTGGGTTATGAGGATTTTTGGTTGTCATTTTATTTAGAGGTTATACATTTTATTTATATTTATAAATAAAAATACACTTTTCTTAACAAAATGGGTATTCATTCAAGCCTATGTATTGTTGGGTGTTCATCCTCATTCTTGTTGCAAGAGTGTTGCTAACAACCATGGTGGTTATAATTTTAAATATTGAATATAAGATTATGTCAAACTATTTGCATGTTCATAATATATGTAAATACCTATAGCAAACAAATTGAGTGGGCAATTTTTAAATTGGGCCCTCTCACTCCCACTCTTGGTCATCTTATGTTTGTTGCAAGAATCCATGATTCCTCTACATTTGTTGCTGCATTGTTTGGCTTTGTCTTGTTTGCTACTATTGTTTTGGTTGTCATAGGTGTTCTTTTTGTCGTTGAGATCCATGGTTCATTCGTGTTTGTTGCTAGTGCATCGTTTGGCTCTATTTTGTTTGCTAGATTTTTTTTGTTCATCATGCATGTGCTTCTTGTCATTGGTACACCATCTATTATGGGTTCAAATGTTGTTGCTATTTCTTTTATTGTTGGTTTGTGATTTACATTGAGCTTATTTGCTACTATTGGTGATGCACTATCCGCTTCTCCTATTGTTGGTGGTTTCAAGGTTTCTATTACTAGTGCCTCCCTTTTGGTTTATTCTTTTGTTGGTGGTGGGTATAGTTTTTCTCAAGTTTTTGGTTTTGGTGTTGCTTGCCAGTTGAGGAAGAAATATCATCTTCTTTGTGCCAAATCATCCTTGGTGGTGGTTTGTAACCATGTTGTAGCATAAAATGATGACAACTACCAACATAGGGGTTGGGTGTGCAAAGTTTTCAATATATTGTCTTCTCTTCTCAATTTTCACAAATGGTGCTAGATTCTTGGTCTCTTGTGGCAAGTAAGATTGAGCTCTTCCCCTATGCTAAAGGATTTTTCATTGTTTGTGTTGCCTCTTTTGAGGATAGAAATTTGGTGCTGGACAAGTTGTGGGCTTGGGGGAGCACTCTCTCTATTAAGCATTGGTCAAGATCTTTCAACCCTCTTACCAAGCAAAATTTTTGAATCTCCCTCTGTCAATTTGGGAGGTTTCATGTTATGAGGCCGTAGGCAACTCTATTGGCGGCTTCATGAAAGTTGATAGCACTTCCTACATCAGGCACCCTATTGTTGGTTGCATTTTGGTTGATACTGACATAGCGTTTTCATATCGTTGTGCTTTTGATAGTTGGAGATAGGCCTTTGACTCAACCTCTTGATGATGAGGGTCTCCCCTTCAAATGCCATTGATGCTTCTCCATTGGTCACCTAGCTACAAATTGTCCTTGCTCATGTCATAGGGACTCTACTACGTGTTGGAAGGATGCTAACAAAAATCACTTAACAATTCATGCTCCTACCTCTATGAGAGTTAAGGTTGCCACAAGTTAACTACTCATAACCCTATGTAAACAAGATGATTAAGGGTGTAGCATGCCCCTTTCTTAAATATCTAAATAAGTATATAACTAGCAATCACACCTTAGTGTGCAATGGGAATGTCGTAGAGTTATGTAAAGGTCATTTAAGTATTTGTTCTTGTCACTTCCCTTCATCCTCTCTAGATCTCCTTATACCATATATATATATTTTAATCTCTTCCTCTCTATCTCTCCCTTTCTATGTTTCCCTGTCTATCTCTCCCTTGCCATGTTATCACTCTCTATCCCTATGTATCTCCCCCTTTCTACCTCTTTCTCTATCACTTTCTACTTTATATTATATCTCTCATTCTCTCCTCTTTATATATTTTCATCTTCCATCTACACTCTCCCCCTCTTCTATCTCTTTCTCTATCCTCTCCATATCCCTCTTCTTCTCAATCTCCATCTCCACACCTCTCTTTATCTCCTTACACTATCTCTTGTTCTTCCTTCTGCACCTCTCCCTTTTGTTATCCTTATCTCTGCCCCCTCACTCCTTGCCACACAAATTCTCTCTCTCTCTCTCTCTCTATTGGACATACATTCTGGTATATATCACTCAATCTTTATCTATCCCTATAGCCCTCTCTCTTTCTACGTCTATATATGACACTATTAAATGAAAATCTATTAATTTGTAGAGGATGAGATTGTTATAAAGCATACTAACAATGCAACAAAAACATATATTTATAAGTTGCATTCAATTTCACGGAAAAAAATAAAAGATAGAAAAAGGATTAAATGGAATAGGGACCAACAATAGAGATGGAAAAATAGAGGGGCAATGGCATTTTGAAGTTGTTCAATAATATGCTGATAACCAGAGCAAGCAGTGGCAGGGCGATAATAATGCCTGGACAGCTTAGCCTACCCACCCCGAATGGAAGGAAGTAGTATGAGAAGTGGAATTTTGGCCTCTCTGCTCCAAACACCCGGTCTTAGACGAGGTGCCTTAAAGTTTCCAGAAGATGACTTACGGTGCCTCAACCAGACTAAGGCAAAACTGATTCATCCAATTGAGTCTCTCTTCACATGTGGGTTCGGAAAAAACACTCAAGGCTTTATCTACAACTTTGTGGGAGTTTAAGGGAGTTTAATGCTGGCATAACGATGACGACAGAGTGCTAAGCGTTAAGCTCCCTTCAATGGAGCTTTCGAGGCATTTCCCCAGCAGCCTAAAGTACTATGGGAGTGTGACAAACTTGGATCTCTTTGGAAAGTCTTGGAAAAGTAACCAAGGCGTTGTAAGAAAAGCTATCTAAGATTACTTTAATCCATAAAACTAAATATTCCATAAACCCACATCCAATCCCAACAAACTCTTCTCTTCAAGAAACAGTAAAAAAAAACACAAATTGAGCAGAAATCCAATCCTATCCACTGTTGGCCACACTAATCCCCTACTTCAATTCGCCAAGAATGTGGCTTCCAAGGGATTTCTCATCTCGTTCATAAGCCTGCATTTTGACCACAACAGAATGGTGAAGGATAGAGAGTACCTCAAATGCCTCGACCATGGCAACCATGGTCTTGTCCAGTTGGGGTGCATTCCTCCACATGTTCCTCGCGACCACCGCATTCATCTTCCACTATATGCACAACACCATGACTGGTCAAGGGCTCGAATCCGTCCTCCATTTCGATACCTCCCCCAATCCTATCTCCTGTGTTGTCTATGATTCCTTTATTCCCCCTGGGTCCCAAAATCACAGCCAATATCAACATTCCCCATGCCTTCTTCTGGGCACAATCGATCATAGTTTTCTTTCTTTATTACAACTTCAAAACTGGTCAGAATCTAAATTGAATGAAATTTCCCTTCCCATATTTCTGATGATTCATTAATTTTGTTTCTTCCCGTTGTGTTTACAATTGAGAGATGGGATGGGGAAATGAAGCTGCTGGAAACCTTCAATTTTTCATGCCTGGGAAAATTCAAAATTGGGGATTTACCTGAGCCTTTTCACTGGGATCAAGATCTCAAAGTTTAGAAAGTGCTCGATAACTGAATCTTTAAGAGCTCGCTAATTTCCGTTATCACTCCATCACACTCTGTTCTTTTTTTCGTCCTCGCAGTTTTTTTTTTTATAGGTAATGGGCTAAAATCTAGATTAATTATTATTATTTGTTGAGATTAATTATTATTATGTGTTAAGCTCGAGTAGACTTGAACCCAAGACCTCCCAAATGAGAGGCTCACAACTTACTGTTGTGTTGTAGACTCTTCCCTATGTCCTCGCAGTTATTATCATATTATAAATAATATATTATTCACTAAAAATTTAAAATTAAATTTAATATATTATATTATCGCAAACTAAAATATAGTAATTAATTATTTAGAAAAAAAATAAATCTATATAATATACTCAGAATCTCCATCAACTATATGGAAATAATTAAAAATTCTTTAAATTTTTTTTTTAAAAAAAAAGAGGATAGTAAGCTAATCGTAAAAGAAGTGCACCCTATATATGTGCCTCCTAATGTGGGTTCGCCCTCATAAACAATGAATTGGGTTTTCAAAATTTTAACTTAAACTCACTCATAGATCTAAAACAGAGCATCATTTTCTCTCTGAGATCGATTTCTGTTGTGAGACAGAGGCAAAAGGGGCTCCCCTATCTCCAACCAGCACTTTGGATTTTGGGAGCCCTAATTGGGATTCCGCTTCCTCTAGTGAGAAAATTTTGAGTCTAGTTAGTGCAAGGCCTTGTGTGAAAGATGATGCAGAGGAGGAAAAAAGTCCCTGAAAAGGCCTTCATTTTCAACCAAGAACAGATTGGCCACATTGGCCGTAGGAGGTGAGAATCCTGATCGGTGTTCAAGTCCCCCAATTGGCCACTAGATTGTTGTTAGACCCAATTCTCCCTCCTCAGAGGCTACAAATTGTTCCGCAGGGTAAGAAAGAAAATCCATCATGGACGAAAATGATTGTGAAAAGCGAAAATTCACACATGAAAGTTCAGAGCCATAGGCCTCTTGAAAAGGATTTAAATATGAGTGTGAAGTGCCTTCAAAGATATTGATCGATCAAACTTCTGAATCATGTGAATATCCTTCTCAAATTAATGATAGAATTATGGGGAGATTATTAGTGTACGCTTCCAGTACCACTCACTGTGTTCTGTATGTTGGGGAACATCACACCAAAAAGTCCATGAACTCATAGCGGGACTCAAGAAGAAGTTCGCGCTGCCGAAGACCGCGAACCTGAGAATTCAAATTGTCGGGAACTTTGCACCAGTGACCGAGCGGAAGATTTATGACGTGTAAAGTGGAAGGTCAATTAGGGAACTCATGATCAGATTCTTGCATGAATGGATGGCCAAGAAGCTCCCAATGGTAGTCACTGGGATCTCTACCACTTCCAACCATTGATAATAGAAAATAGGTTGAGGCTTTCCAAAATGGAAACACCTACGGTGTAATAATGATTATGAAATTTAATTAAGAGTTAAGGGAGCCATAAGTCAACTAATTATAACCATATTACACTATAGGATTAAGGGTGTATGATGTCCCCTGTTTTGAGAAGAATTGTCCTCTTTGAATAAGCATCTTCAATTACCAAATTCTTCTCTCAAATGAGATAATTGGTGATTATCTAAGTCCTTAACTTCCTTATCTATGTCCAAAGAATTAAATTTGGATCTAATATAATTCTTCCTTGTTTAATTATGTCTGGTAATACTATCTATGTAGGCATCTATTAACTAATTACCTTCTTTAAACAAGAAATATGAAAAACTAGAGGCATCTTTCTTATTGGAGATAAATCAACCTTGTAGGCAACACTGTCTATCTTATGTAGAATTCAACATGGACAATAATAATTTGGGGACTACTTGTTACTCTTATTATGTTGAAATCTCAAGAAAATCCAATTACCTATTTCAAATATCTTTCCATCTTGGTCAACCAATTATTTTATTATATTTTGTGCCATGGTTAGATTCTCCTTGATTCCTAAAAGGACGTATTGTTTGATGATTCATGTGGTCATCCACGAATTGAACACTGTATTCACCTTCAATTATAATGTGATAGACAATGGATGGTCTCCATGTAATTCCATAAATGAGAACATTTTTGAAGAAGTATGGAAGGAAATGTTATGCCACCATTCTACTAGTTGTATTCATTCTACCCATTTAGATTCCTTATAAAAATCAAACAACATAGATATTCTTCCAAGAACTTATTGGCAGGGATAACTTAAGTGGCGAATATTTGCCAATTGGTGAATGTCTCAGTCGACAACTTGAGATTTGGCGAATATAATGTGTATATTGGGTTGGTCGTGTCGCCCGAACTTTATAAATATTGGTTCGAATGCCTAGGCCCATTGCCCATCAATTTATGTAATTTTCTCCTTTTCTTTCACAATATCGCCAATTGAATCTAATTTTTGGACATGGTAAATTAAAAAAATTTGCCTACAATTTCCAAAGCTTGTCTTAATCGACGACCTATATTCACCAATGGTGTTATAAAGATATATTTAGAGGAGGCCCCAAATTCATTTGGCATTTTACAGACGCATGTCTCAAACCAACACCATTTTTGTCAACTCTATTAATCATAACAAATTATTGGATGACCCATAATCGCCTCAAAAATTACATAAGATGTGTTATAATTACGCAGGCTTCGCCAAATATTTGTATACCTAATACCATATAAGCTTCTCGCCAAATTCACCAAAAAGGATTGGTATAAATACATTCATAGATCAATGCTATTGTACACAATTTGGTTAGGTTGGTTCTGATATCTCAATCCTGATCGATAGCGAAGTTTCAGACTGTTGATTGCATTGGTGACTGCAATTGAGACAAAGGTAAGTGATTAATTTTTGAAGTGTACTTAATATAGTACTATTCTGAATTCACCTGAGGTTTCATCTCTATCTTTCTGCGACTGCAATTTTGAGTTCATTCTTATTTAGTGGGGACCAGTTAGTGGTCAGAGACCTTAGACATGATGACATCTAGATTTTATATTGTAGACCGTAGGGCCAATGAATCATATTTATAAACCTGTTAGGATCCTGCATACCCTATTAGGAGTAACCTTGTTACAGGATTTTAATTAAAAGCTGGTTAAGACTTTCCTTGAGAATGAACTCAAATAAAATTGATATGAAAATAACACACTCTACTTGATAGATCCATTTTAGTACTGATCAAATCAATTATCTTCTCATACACACATTCAATTCAACCACTACAATCATTGCATCAACAACCTCTTTCAACTCATCAACTTTTTACCTTCAATTTCATCTCTTATATATACTTTTAGGTCGATGAAATAACCCTAAAATATTTTACCTTTTTTTGAACTCCAAATCCTTAACAAACTACATAAGTGATCACTCCAACCTAGGAAATTGAACTCCTCAAGGTCGGCCCTCAATAATACATTTTATAAACAATTCAAACTTTGATAGGTAATTGATCGCTACCTCGATTTCATCATCTTGACTAGACTAGTTAACTGTTATTGCCGATATCACCAGTGTTTGCCTCAAATATCCATTTGTGCATTGAATCAGCTTACACGATCATAGATGTAGGTAAATATGACTCTGTAGATAGTGCCTGTAAGATCACATCATCTGAATCCTTCAGATTACCACCGGACACTAAATTTATCATGACTGATTGTATTATCATCGATACATTGAACACTTAGAAAAAATCATGTATAATCACCTTCATCACCGGTATAACTGATCTGACTTGTGAAATAGACTTGTTTCCAGCAATGTCAACGCTACAAAATTCACCACATGATCTAGGATATGATTGTCTTCATAAGATGCCAAAAATCCCCCCCTTTGGCATTGATGGCAACACTTAGAAAAATTGCTAAGTGTCTAACTAAGCAAAACAAAAAAAATACACAAGTACAAAGATAAACTTTAGGATTACTCCCCATATGGTAATAACAAATAGACCATGTTTGTACTGCACCCTTTTACAAAATACTTATCCAAATTATTTCTATACCACTCTATCTACTCCCCCTTACTATCTTCTCCCCCTTTGACAACAATGAAAAAGGTATTACAATAACTGATAAAAAAAAATGTTTATTCATAGAGAGTAGAATATACCTAATATAATTTACTAAATACATCACCAAAATTGGTCTTTAAGACATGTAGGTCGGTCTCCCATATCTTCTTGAGATGTTTAGTAATCACTATCTGACTGGTTAGGAGATAGGTGGGCTCCTCTAATGCTTCCATTGTACTCATATCATGTAGATCTAATATGATTGTTGCATCTTTAACTCCTTTCAGCAAAATTTCCAACTTTGGAATAAGTAGACTTTGCGACTCTAACAATACTGAGACCCTTTTCTCTTGCTCATTGTTATAAGTTTTGAGATTATGATTAATATTGCTCACTAATGCTCCAAAAATCATAATAGGATCATTCACTGGATCACAATTTCTTACTAAATTTTGTAGCTCATGTTGATCTTCATCTCTTTTATGCTCAATATCCTTCAAAAATTGTGAGAAATCAGAAATAGAAGTAAGAATCCTACCACCTTCTATCAGTGCTTGTTTCACCTTGTTAATCTCAACTGTCAATGATCCTCTGTGAAATACAATCTGTTGGACTAACTTCTCTAATTTCTTCCTTTCATAATCCTTCTCTTCCTTTATAGTTTTTGCTTCCTCTAGACTTTGTATTTGATCATATGTAGCTATCACCAATTGACCCAATTTTTCAATAGGTGCAATCTTCTCATCATACGTTGCCTCAGGCACAAGATCATACAATATATTTCTTACATTCTGTATAATTTGTGCCTCCTTTTGATCTCTTATGGTCTTAGACTTAATGGTCATAGAAACATTCATCAAATCTGTTGGGCTCATTGTACTGAGATCTATTGGTCCTTGAATGACCGATCTATCATCAAGATTCATCAAACTTATCAAAACTTTGTTGAACAATAGACATAGAAGATATTACCTTTTCCTTTCCTCTATCTATTGTCAACTCCTTTTGTGGTTATTTCTTTTCCTTATCTCCTTTCTCTTGCACATCCTCATTATGTGCATGCCCTTGCTTCTCCTTGTCTTCTGCTTCACCGATTTTGTCTACTGTTGGTCCAAGTTTTTTCTCATCGGTAGGAACATTAGTCATCACTTGACCTGTTCCTATGTCCACCTGGTCATTGATTGTAGCCTTAGGCTCTTCAGTAATATCACCTAGGGTGTCCATGGTATCAAGTGTGACCTTCACACCATCAATTATCTATCCTTCACCTGTCTGCGTAATCACAGGTTCATTATCATCTTGTCCTTTTTCATATTCATATTTTTCTTGATCATCATCCTTTTCTTCCTCAAGACCTAAGAATTTCTTCAAGATACTCATTATTTCCTCTTGCACTGATTGAGAATCACCAAACATTAATCTTATAGTTCTTGACTTAGTCTTGAATTCAAGTCTAACTTTCTTAAGTGTCTCCTTGATTTCCTCTTTAGACATCTCTGGTTGTAATTGAACTAAGTTATATTCAATTGCTTCCTTGTCTTCCTTTAAAACTTATGCCACCTAGCTTAAATCTTAGAATACAGAGATGCTGGGATATGTCATTGTAATTCAATAACTAATTTACTCAAATTGTGCATACTAAACACAACTACATCTTCAATATTTCTCTGATCTTGTTCATTGAATTTATCATAAAATTTCTTACACCAACAAGTACACCCCATTTCTTGAATCTTGCAACAATATTGTCAACATAAATAATTTTACCAAAATCAATCTTAACAGATTTTGTGGTAGGGGGTCCAACTACCTTTGATGTTTTGACACTTTCCTTCATCTTCTTTTTTTCTTCACCAGACTATGTTGCTTCTTCTTCTTCTTCTTCTTCAATCTTCTTAAATCTTTGAGCCTTCTCCTTCCTTTTTCCAGTCATCTCCTTCACCTTTGTAGGTTCGGGTTGGGTAGGCTTTTTCTTTCTTTCGACTAGTGCCTTTGTAGGAGGAGTGACTTTCTCCTTCTTAACTATAATTGTGGCTCTTCTTGTTTGTCTACCGGTTGGGACACTATCGATTGTAGAAGAAATAACTTCTACATCTTCATCTACTGCTATAATTGTTGCTCTAGATGTTCCTGCTTACTTTGCAGGATGTTTGGCATTTTCTGTGTTTTTGGATTCATGTTTAAATCCTTTCTTCAATGCAAATTGTTCTACTTATTTTCTTCTCAATGACTGGTTTGGTCAATTTGTTATGAACTTCCATGCTCTTCTCTTCATAAGTTCCAAATCTAGGCTCATTTGGATCTATCAGTTTTGATAGTAGATCTTCAGCATGTAAGATTACCATATCGCCTTCTACTTCATATCCCATGGGCATGGCTCAAGGTGTCCTAGGTACTACTACCTCTATTTGACAAGTGTCAGTATCAACCATAAAACATATATCATCCTTGTATTTCTAAAAAACATAAGCTGGTATCCTTTCTCTTTAATGCATCTTAATATAAAAGTATTTGAAATAGCCCCAAACTTTCTCATTAAAGCTATTACCCAACATTCAAATACAGTTCTTCAGTTGAACTATAACTAGTGTACCTTCTATCCAATTTATTGTACCAACACCAGGAAATAGGTTCTGAAAATATAGGAACAATCCCATAATAAATTGACCGAATTTAAATACTTGCCTCTTGTCCTTTCTTATCTTCTCCATGTTCAAGAATAACTAATCTCTCATCGTGGCACATAGATCATACTCTACATTTTCAATCAACATTCTATATGTACTGTGGATTGTAGCAATGGACACAATGTTGATTCTGCTGGAGTGATAGACCTTGTACCTATCACCATAGATGAAAATATCACATTTAGGTCAAGGATGTGATTTATTGTCATCTCTCTCTTATCCCACTTTGATTCAGTTAACTTTGTGACTACATCTTGTGAGATTGACCTAAGGATCTGTACTTCACCGGTTGCACAAAAACCTGTCACTGCATGTATGACCTCCTTAGTAATCTTATGTGGATGGTCAAGCCACATAAACTGGTCATGGACTCAGCTCAACACATACATGACTTTATCTTCTTCAAACTCATTAGGGAAATTGATCACGTGAGAAAAACCCTTGTTTGCAACCACTTGGTGCTCATCCTTCAATACTAGATCACTACAAAACTTCTCATATAGTGAAATAATATGAGATTCACCTAGCTCTTTAAACTTACATTGAATATATGATTGTACATCCTCAATATGCATCACATTGTACCACAGATCTACAAATCTTTCCAACAACTTCCAAATTAACCAACATGCAAAACTAAATATAACATAAAAGCATAACAAAGTATACATCCATGAAATCGACAAAAAGACACCAATATTTTATCCTGGAAACACTTATTAGAGGGAAAAACCATGGTGGGAATTCACTCACAAATCTCACTAGTGCACATATAAGATTTGCCTTATTAGGAGCATTACAACCACCATGTTAAGGGCATACCTAGTTATGAGTATCTTTAGCCTGGTTAGAAGCTATTAAAAAAGTCATGTTAGGAACTACCCTATTAAGGGATTTGAAACTCCTAAGATTCACCTTGTTAGAGGATTTAGTCTCCAGACATGTTAGGATCATGCATACCCTGTTAGGAGTAACCTTGTTAGAGGATTTGGATTTTGATCTCAAGTCGATTAGGACTTTCCTTGAGAATGAACTCAAATAAAATTAATCTGAAAGTAGGAAACTCTGCTTGATATATCCACTTCATCACTGCTCAAATCACTTCTCTACTCATACAAAAATTCACTTCAACCACTACAATCATCACATCAAAAACCTCTTTCAACTCATCAAATTTTTACCTTCAATTTCGTATCTTATATACACTTTTAGGTAGTTGAAATAATCCTAAAATGTGTTACATTTTTTCAGCCTCCAAATCCTTAACAAACAACATAAGATATCACTCCAACCTCAAAAATTGAACTCCTTAAGGTCAGCCCTCAATAATACAATCCACAAATAATTCAAAATTTGACACGTAATTGATCGCTACCTTGATTTCATCGCCTTTATTGGACCGGTTGACTGTTCTTGTCAATATCACTGGTGTTTGCCTCAAATCTCCATCTATGCGTTGAATAAACTTATGCAATCATAGATATAGCTAAATATGACTATATATATTGCTTGTAAGATTGCATCATCTAAATCCTTCAGATTATCACCGCACATTGAATTTATCATGACTGACTATATTATCACCGGTACACTAAACACTTAGAAAAAATCATGTACAATCATCTTCATCACCGATATAATTGATTTAACTTGTGAAATAGACTTGTTTCCATCAATGACAACACTACAAAATTCACCACATGATCTAGGATATGATCATCTTCATCAGGTGTCAACAGTTATATGTGAGATATTGCATGATAATTAGGTTATTGAGCACCTTTCACCATAATCACTAGTTCATTTTGAGGTTGAGGGACATCTTGAAAAAGGTTGACAATAGTCTTAGGGTTATCACTAAAAATGTGGATAGAATTGACTTAATTAGGATCTTTTTTCTCCAAGGTTTCATTTCTAGAAGGGAGAACATCAAGAAAAGTGGTAATGGTATTATCCTCTTCTTCCAAGATATCCTTATGAGTGGGACAACCTCTAGGAGAGGGAATGTTCGTCAATGGTTCATTTCTAGAAGGAATGTCAAGTAGGTGGAATTAAGGTAAAGTGAAATTATGAAAGGTGTTTATAATATCATCCTCTTTCTCCAAAATATCTTCATAAGGGAGATATGTTATAGGAGAAGGGTCAAAATCATTCTTTCAGGGTTTATCCCTAGGGAGAAGTTTTTTGGAAAAAGTGTTGGTAATCTCTTCAACCAAAACATCTTCACAAATAGGAGGGACCTTAGGAGAGGGATAAAGTGATAAAATGGAGGCTAGGCCACTATCACCTATAGGAAATATATGCATTATGAAAACAATCTAATTGAAAATAAAATTAAAACATGTGCATGAAGCAATATGGAATTTTTATGTTTTTTCATAAATATACATGTATAATCAATCAATGAAAGGATCTAAATGGAACATCACAACACAAATGAAATAATTAATAATTAGGTACATATAATGTAGATATAGACATCCAAATTAGAAATGATATCTAAGGAGTTGGGCTCACAAAAATGTAATGAAATAGATAGGGTTCACTAGCTCGAAAGGAAAAACTAGGAAGCTTAGGCATATTTCCTCTCTTAAATTGGAAGGAAGATGAACCACTAGGATTAAAGAGGCTCAAGTGTTGAGTGGATGAAATTATCCTTTACTAAAATGGACTATGACTATTGGATTTGATGAAAACTCAACCCTACATCTCCCAAGAATCACCTGCATGTAAACACCTGTCACATAAAGAGAGAAGCAAAAGCTAAGGAGGCCAGAAACAACATATCTGTGAAAGAGGAAACATACTCAATTGATTCAATAATAGAATAAAAAATACAAGATGATTCAAGATCAATCAACATTGATTTTCAAATACAAAGAGATCAAACCTTATCAAAGGTGATCAAAACCCTAAAAAGGGAAACTCTAGGTTGCATGATAATAATTATAATAGAATTAATTAGTATATGCCTAAAGTTTAGCTTAAGTGAACTAGATATAATAAGTGACTTAATAATTAAATCAAAATGATTTAATTAATAAGTGAAGTAATTTATTACTCTAACACCCCCTTAAGATAAACTTAGGGAGTAGCTAAAACCTAGAAACAACTACTGAAAGTAGGAAATGGGTCCCAACAACATGGTTTGATCAGGTACCCAAGTACAAAAAATATCTGTAAAGAGGAGAAAAGGAGAAAAACCAGTGGAAAAAATCCCTCTCCAAAAAGAGATGAAGACTAGTGAAGGACTGAAGAAGCCTCCAACTAGAAAATATCCCAGAAGATAGGAACAAAGGAAAAACATCACTGAAGCATGAAGATGCAAACACTGTCAAAGAATAACTGTTGGAACCTCCACTGTAATAGAACATGATTAGGTAAAGAAGATTGTAATCAAAGTTTAAAGAGCTCATTAATAAAATATGGAAGGATTCTTCCAAAATAGGAATGAGAAAGTGTCCATATGGTAAATTATCCATCTCGCCGAAATGCATAGGTACCCAACCACTGCATCTTCCTAGTACATAGGAATAAATACTGAATACATAGATCACTCCATCGAACCAAGGAAGCATTAGAACCAACATGAGATACCCCCCATAATTTTGAGCAAGGAGAGGCATGAAAGGTACATTGAACTAGACTGCCAAGAATAAATGCATGATGAAGAACCAGGAACATAGAAAGTACAAGCACATAAAAATGATAGTCTTGTGGAGGAAACACTCTCTTGATACACATCATGAGGTTAATCTTGTGGAAGGAACACTCACTTGACAAAGGTAGATGGAAAACAAAGAAAATATCAAACCCCCCATGGCACTTTATAATGTAGCGCAAGTACAAATAGGCACACAAATGTCCAAGATCCTAAGCATGCATCAGATGGCACTTTATCCCAATGCGTTTGTCAAAAAAGAAAAAGCTACAGAAATAGATGTTTGCAATGCTCGGGAATGACAAACAAAATGTACGAACATGAGTAACAGCTAAAAAAGAGTCATCCCATTCTAGGACCTGAAACATCTAAGATATTCACTAGATTGAAAAAAAGAAAAAAAAACCTAAATAAAATGTATTTGGAGAATATTATGAAAATGAGACCCCTATTGTCATGCCCAAATTTGCATGTAAAAACACAACAAATTTTTCTGTTTTTTTGAAAGGTATATCTAAGGGGATGAAGGGTCACTTAACCCATGCTTACCAAATGTTTAAATTCCCTAACAAGGTTAGGCAAGGGGATTAGGTCAAGAGGGTTAGTTAGCACAAATTCATTAAGTTTGAGGGGAATCATGATGTGAGTCAACGTCCTCCCCTCAACCCACGAGTTTACAAGGTTCCAGTTTAAACATGAGGGGGGGTGTCTATCCAGTCTTAAAATAATACATTAACAAGTTGTAGTTGTGTGGATTATTTAATATATACGGTCTTAGCTATAATGATGTGAATCCATTGTTTAAGCATTATTTGGTTTTAATAGATACCTAACCACAAAATCTATTAAATAAACCTCATAGGTGAGATAATAACAATTCCATTAATCAAGGTCTTTGCAAATTAGTTTAATCAAATTTAATTTCATAAGTTCTCTAGAGTTATATTTAGACTTGGATAACAACTACCCCTGCACTAAAGTTCAATAATAAAACTATGATTATTATTCTATGGCTATTTATTTATGCATAGTTCATGAATTTTAGGCGAATTAAATTAATCTAGTTGGCATTTAACATTATTCTTACATCAACCATTACATTGGCCACATGTAAAGGTCACGTAAAAATAATGTTAAACGCCAACTAGATTAATTTAATTTGCCTAAAATTCATGAACTAGGCATAAATAAATAACCATAGAATAATAATAATAGTTTTATTATTGAACTTTAGTGTAGGAGTAATTGTAATCCAAGTCTAAATATAACTCTAGAGAACTTATGAAATTAAATTCGAATAAACTAAATTGCAAAGACCTTGATTAATGAAATTGTTATCATCTCACCTATGAGGTTTGTGTAATAGATTTTGTGGTTAGGTATCTATTAAAACCCAATAATACTTAAATGATGGATTCACATCATTATAGTTAAGATCATTGGATTAGGTGATATATATTAAATAATCCACACAACTACAACTTGTTAATGTCTTATTTTAAGACTGGATAGACACCCCCCTCATGTTTAAAATGGAACCTTGGAAACTCATGGGTTGAGGGGAGGACGTTGACTCACATCATGATTCCCCTCAACCCTAATGTCGACTTTGGGCTAACTAACCCTCTTGACCTAATCCCCTTGCCTAACCTTGTTAGGGTGTTTAAACATTTGGTAAGCATGGGTTAAGTGACCATTCATCCCCTTAGATATACCTTTCAAAATTAACCATTATCGATCATTTGTAGAATTCAAATGTGTAATCCACATTTATATGTCACATGATCAAATTGAAAATTCAGAAACATAGAATGGAAAATTGTTAAGACATGTCATCAATATCTAAGAATCATAAGCATATAACCATATATCCAAACATCATCAAAATAGAGTCATCATATGGTATCTATACTACGAAATCTTTGTCCAATAAGTCAATGTATCAAAAATAATGTATCATCTTGATAAACATAATATAAAAGTATCAGCTCTAAAAAGACGGTCGGGGTAGGAACTCACATCCTACCCCTCTAGGCATGAAATTCCTCCTGGAGTTCATAAAAAAGGTTGGGGTACTCATGTATCATGTGTGTTGCATCCTCCCATGAGGTTGTGATCTCATCGTAACAATCCCACTAGACCCTAACTTGGTCCTACTCTCGGCCTCAAAGAGCCAACGTCCGTCGAGCTAGTATGCAGATGGGCTCCAGAGCTAACTGTCCATCCAAATCCACCTGGAAGGAATCCAAATCAATAATGTGAGACTCATCATAAATATATTTCCTCAAAATAGATACATGGAACACATCGTGGATGCGTGATAGGCTAGGTGGTAGAGATAGACGATAGGAAATTGGTCCTATCCTCTCCAAAATATCAAAAGGTCCTACAAATCGGGGTGCTAGCTTAGAGCCTTTTCTAAAATGAATTAGACTCTTATGCATACACACTCTTAGAAAAAATATGTCTCCAACCATGTAGGCTCTATCAACCCTCTTTGCATCTACATATTTATTTTGTCTATCCTGGGCCTCTCTGAGATGTTGCCTAATCAAAACAACCTGCTACTCCATGTCCCTGACTAACTGTGGCCCAACTGAAACCCTATCCTCAATTTTGTCCCAACTCAATGGTGACCAGCATGGCCTTCCATACAAGGCCTGACAAGGAGGCATACCCAAGTATGTGTGATGCCCATTATTATAGGAAAACTATGCTAAGTGAAGGTTCTCCTCCCATCTAGACAGGTGATCCATAACATACATCCGCAACATATCCTCTAAAATATGATAAACTCTCTCAGTCTACCCATTTGTCTCAGGGTGATAGTTTGTACTAAAATTGAGCATGGTACCCAATGTTGTCTGTAACTCTCTCCAAAATGAAGAGGTAAAGAGAGAATCATGATCAGATATAATCTTACAAGGAATGACATGGAGTCTGAAAATTTCCCACAAGAATACCTATGCTACTGTAGGTGATGTGAAAGTGGTACATACAGGTGAGAAGTGGGCAACTTTGGTCAACCTATCCACTGTCACCATGATGACATCATGGTGATGAGAAGAGATAGGTAGACCAACAAAAAAGTCCATGGAAATAGTGTCCCACTTCCACACTGGTACCTCATGTTGTTGAAGAAGCCCACTTGGATGGTTGTGCTCCTCCTTAACTCTCTGACACTCTAAACATATGGCCACAATCCTAGCAATGTGCAATCTCATACCTAGCCAATGATAGAGTTACCTCAGATCTACATGCAACTTCTTGAATCTGGGGTGCGCTGCATATGGTTCTCTATGAGCCTCAAGTATAATGAAATAGCACAACCCACTGGGTGTAGGGACATAAATGCGGCTCCTATGATGAAGAAGTCCATCAGATTCTAAGGAAAACCCATCAAATTTCCCCTTAAGGGGCCTCTAAAATCGATCCAACTAAACCTACTCTGAATAGGACTCATCATCAAGCAAGTGCTGAAGTATATGATCCCTCAAATCAGGTGCAGTAGTCATGGAGGAGAGTTCATGTTGCCTCCTACTCAAGGCATTTGCTACAACATTCTCCTTCCCCTTGATGTAGTGGAAATCAAAATCATACTCACAAAGGAACTCCATCCACCTCCTTTGTCAGGCAGTAAGATTAGGCTGGGTGAAAATGTACTGGAGGCTCTAGTGATATGAATGGAGCTCAAAATGATACCCCAAAAGAAAGTGTCACCACCTCACTAATGCATGAACCACTACAGCTAACTCAAGGTCATGGGTAGGATAATTAAGCTCCCGAGTCTTGAGTTTCCTAGATTCATAGGTAATGGCTCGTCCATCCTACATAAGGACTGCTCTAAGTCCATCTAAGGATGCATCTGTGCATACCACAAAACCCCCTGAAGGATCAAGCATAACTAGGATAGGTGCACTGGTAAGGGCTCTCTTGACCTCTTGAAAAGCTCTCTCGCACTTCTCCATCCATTCAAATCTCTTTCCCTTTCTTTGAAGGGATGTGATAGGGTGTGCCACTCTAGAGAAGCCCTCAAAAAACTATTTGTAGTAGCCTACTAACCTCATGAAGCTCTTGACCTCAGTCACAATGGTAGGTGCTGACCAATCCATGATAGCTCTAATATTTGATGGGTTGACTGCGATCCCATCACCTTATATAATGTGGCCAAGGTAAGAAAAGAAAAGCTATAGAAATAGATGTCTACAATGCTACAATCCTATAGAAATAAATGTCTACAATGCTCAGGAATGAAAAAAAACTATATGAACATGAGTAATAACTAAAAAAGAGTCATCCCATGCTAAGACCTAAAACATCTAAGATATTCACTAGATTACAAAAAAGAAAAAACCTGAATAAAATGTATTTGGAGAATATTCTGGAAACAAGACCCATACCAAAAGAAAGAGCACAAAACTAGCTTTCCAACGATACGTTAAAGTCAGAAAACAAAGCTCAGATGAGCAAGATATAGCTCCCAGAATGCAAAATGGAACCCTGACTTTGACTGAAAAAAACATGTGTAGAACAGTAAAATCATAAAAACAAACCTACAACATCAGATCGAGCTTGGAATCATCTTTCTAGTGATATCTCGTTTGGCCAAAAACATCTCCGTTTTCTCAAGATATGAGCAAAAAACCAAAGAGGGCTCCAATACATGAAGAACCCCAAGAAATCTTGACTAAATCTGGCGGAGCTCCAATACATGAAGAACCCCAAGAAATCTTGACTAAATCTGGCGGAGCTCCAATCAATCTGGCGATGTCGCTAAATATGGAGAGACTGTCAGAATTGGTGGAGGTACCAAGAAATTCATTATTATTATTATTTCACTTTTTTCCGCCTAGAAAAAAATGCAAAAAATAGGGTCTTACATGCAAATTTTTTTTGTCTTTGAATGCAACTGTATCCAAATTGGACGTGCCTTATATGAAAATAGGTGTTTTTGGACCTTTTGATTGCAACAGTGAGATTGGTTTGAGCCCAAAGTGCTCCAAAAACAAACTCCCCCTAGATCCACAAAAATTTGAAACATAAAACCTCTTGAATACACACATCTAAAGAACAAGGCCAAATCTCTCATGAAGAGAACAGGTGCATGAAGATCAAGAGCTCTAATACCATATTGGAGTTGATGAAAACTCAACTCTACAGCTCCCAAGAATCAACTGCATGCAAACACCTGTCACAGAAAGAGAGAAGCAAAAGCTAAGGAGGCCAGAAATAAAAGATCTGTGAAAGAGGAAACATCCTTAATTGATTCAATAATAGAATACAAAGTACAAGATGATTTAAGATCAATCAACATTGATTGTCAAATACAAAGAGATAAAGCCTTATAAAAGGTGATCACAAACCTAAAAAGGGAAACTCTAGGTTGCATGATAATAATTAACAATAGAATTAATTATTATATGCCTAAAGTTTAGCTTAAGTAAACTAGAGATAATAAGTAAATTGATAATTAAATCAAAATAATTTAATTAATAAGTGAAAGAACGTATTACTCTAACAATGACTATGTAATGTAATTGAAGAATGTGAGATGTAGGGCTAGGAAGAGAGAGAAAGAAGATTTTTGCATACATAAATAATTAACAAATCAAGAACCCAATTTTGATACCAGATATGGAAATCCAAAACAACAACTAACCTATGATCCAAATTTCAACCAAAAGTGGATGGTCTAGGGCACCTCTAAGGGTCAAGGGTGAGTAGGAGGTTAGGGGCAACTAAAAATTGCTCTATACCAGGATGAAATTTCAATCAACTATAGTTCCTATTAGACCTTCTTGTATTCTTATTCGTATTCGTACCACCTATAACATGCACATAGAAAATAGAAAGAAGGGTTGTGGAAAGGGACTTGCCTAATTCAAAACTGTGATTTTACAAAGACTTTGAAAAATAAAAATATTAATATCTCAAAAAAAAAAGATATTGAATTATTTTCTTCGCCATCGGATTTGTTTCATCATTCTAGAGACCTGTGTAAGTTTTCATGCAAAACTGACAACTTGCCAAAAATAGTCTTTTACTGAAAACCTAAACAATATTTTTGGGTGATGCAAGATTGCTCTTACACCCTAGATGCTCCAACATCAATTTGTTGGATGTGTTTCAAGTTTTCACTATTGATTTCAAACCTTAAAGGGTTTATTGCAATGTACCAACTTCACAATCAAACCCTCAACTAAAAGATTTGAATGAATCTCAATGAAATTTGTACCCTTGTTGTTTTGCTATCAATAAACAAATATGATATCATAATTTTAATTCCAATGTTTTGATCAATATTTTAGTTTATTTTTCTTTAAAAACTATGTATCAACAACCAAATTTGATAAAAAAAAAAGTTACTATTTGTAAGAAAATTGGTAGAATGTCACGAAGTCTACATTAATGAAAGAAACAACAACTTCAGTCTTTTGTAATAACATATAAATATCTTAGAATAATATTAAATACTACAATATGTGGAAGTTCGAAAAAAAATGACACTTCTACCTTAAGATAACCAATTCAACTTTTAAATATTTTATAAAATTAGCATTATTGAATTATTCACAAATTTCAAAGGAAACCATGTTTATGAACTTTACAAAAATATGGAATTTGGAATTGTCATATGAAAAAAGATCATTTAGTTCTTTTTATGCCTGATAATTTGTTATATAAATTTCATGCATATAACCCTAACCTAAAATAGAAAATAAAATCCAATTTTTTTTGCTATCTATTCCTAACCTAATAGAAATACAAAATTTACAAAGAAAGAAAGAGAAAATGGAAAGGTTAGAAGAGAATCTAAGCTTTATTTTTCCGAATTTATTCATTATTCAGTAGACCAACAACTTTGCTTTTATTCTCTAGACCAACAAGTTTGATTTTCAAATCTCTCTTGGCACAACCCATATTGATGGTAAAATCTTCGAAGAATACTTGAGCCACAAAGTCACTATCCTAGCCACTTGTTATGCAACACAAATTAACAAGATAACTTGAATATCTTAAACTGCTAAAATATATTATTCAAACTCACTTTCAAACTCATTAAATCCATGAATTAATTTTTGAAGTGAGAGAAAACATGCTTAGAAATGGAAAACCACAAAAAAAATGAGTGGAGCTACAAAAATGATATTGTATTCAATTCAATAGGTTTCCAACCCTTTTTATAAAGAGTTTCAAATTAAAATATATAAGTTTGCTAGAAAAGGGAATGCAAGAATTTTGTTAGAATAATTGAGGGGGGGGGGGGGGGGGGGGGG
>MU226536.1:525880-538806 GCA_018584345.1 Thuja plicata
TTATAAAACAATAAAATATTCCAATTAGAAACGTGAAAAACCTGATGTATTGACGTTTGATGAAACGGAAGCCCGCAGCCACTGTTACTTTCACCCCAGCCGAAACAGTCACAATGACTGTTTTGGCATATTTATTCCGCTAAACTAACCTAGTTACTTTCGATCGAAAGTAACTAGGTTACTTTCGATCGAAAGTAACGAGGTTACTTTCGATCGAAAGTACTTAGGTACTTTCGATCGAAAGTTAGTCTATTTCGATCGAAAGTAATTAGCATTTTCGATCGAAACAAATAAAGTTGTTTTAGTGGGTCACGCTTTTCGGGATGAATTCCTTCCTCCCGAAAAGTGTAACCCACTATTGTGGTATCACCCTCTGATTTTTCCTTCACTCTTCATATCACAGAATTCCACACTTCTGCTTTCTCACCTTGTAAATCACTTTCTCTTCCCACTTATTCAATCCAAACTTGACCTTTCATTTATATGGTAAGCCCTGTCAAGTCGGCTTGAATATACTTCTAAATAATAAATCATAATTTAGTCGGCCTCATATAACTAATTATTTATAGAATATAAATCACTATTAGTTGGCTGCTACTGAATGCCCGACCAAGACTGAAATGCCTGAGTGACTCAGTCAACACTGAACTTTCTTCAATGCCCGATTGAACTGGGTCAACACTAAATAATTCATTCTATTCACCAACTGTACTCGGTCTGAATATAGACATTTGTGTAACATCACTACATAAGTGTAAATACATGTGTAACATCAATGAAAATACACAATTGAATAATTTTCTTCAACAATCTCCCTCTTTAGCATTGATGCAAACACAACATGTCATAATACAAAGAATTGTAGAGAAACATAAAAATTTTATTAATGTCTTTAGCTTCATTCTGATTCTCATCCAAAAACTCCCCCTGACATCAAAATCTCCCTCTTACTGTATTATAGAAAAAAAAATCTCCCTATTTTATATTATTCTTATGTATTATAGAAAACTCTCCCTCTTTGACAACAGATTCCAAAGACACCATCTCCACAAATATCAATAGTCAGTACTATTTCACTTTGTAATTGTAATGTACCTGAATGTAAAAATTCATCTGCAATGTGCTCTGATGTACCTGCATCAACTAATAGATCTTCACTGTCGCTCGGGTTGATGCATCACTAAACTATATTTTAGTAAGCTTTAGTTAGGGGAAGCACCCCTAGCTTTCCTATAAGATAAAAGAATGCATCCTTAGGTAAATGTTTGGTGAATATGTCTGCAACTTGTTCTTTGGTATTCACATATTCCAACCTTACTTCTTTATTTTGTACTAATTCCCTCAAAAAATGATACTTTATTTCTATATGCTTGGTTTTGGTGTGCATCATAGGATTATTTGAAATGTTAATAGAACTGGTGTTGTCACAGTAGATAATAACTAATTCTTTTACTTATTCCTTCATTCCTAACAACAACTACTTGATCCATATGATGTTTGAAAAGTTCACTGCTACAACAACATATTCTGCCTCTGCTATAGACTGAGAGATACAATTATGTTTCTTGCTAGTCCAAGACACTAACCTCTTTCCAAGAAAGAAAGCTCCACCACTGGTTCTTTTCCTGTCATCAAAACTTCCAGCCCAATCAACATAATTGAATGCCTTTAAATAAAGTTTCCACCTTTCTTATACCATAAACCATAGTCTTCAGTACCCTTTAGATATTTCAAAATTCTTTTGATTTCCATTAGGTGATTATCTTTGGGATCAACTGAAAATCTTGCAACAATACCAACTTCCAATGCAATATCAGGTCTGGTGTGAACAACATATTGCAATTTTCTAATCATGGATCTGTAGTTGGTCCAATCTACCTCCTTTGAATCATCATCCTTAGACAATTTCTGTCCAGTGCACATGGGTGTTCCAATAGGTTTAGAATCTTCCATACCAAATTTCTTAAGTATCTCCTTGATATATTTTGATTGAGTAATGTAGATACCATCCTTCATTTGATATAATTGTAATCCAACAAAGAATTTGATCTCACCAAACATAGCCATCTCAAATTCTTTACTCATAGCTACAGAGAATGATTTGCATAGGTCATTATAACCAGTGAATAATATGTCATCAAAAAATATCTCTGCTAACAGTATTTTGTTATGTGGTCCTTCTTTGATGTACAAGCTACTATTATCATTGGTTCTCTAAAATCCAATACTTACTAGATAGCTATGCAATCTTTCATACCAGGCTCTGGGTGCTTGCTTCAATTAATACAATACTTTGTGCAACTTTCAAACCATATTCCTTCTTCTAGGATCAAAAAATCCTTCAGGGTGTTCAATGTAGACTTCTTCTTCTAGGATTCCATTCAGAAATGCAGATTTTACATCCATTTGATGTACTTTGTATCCTTTATGTGTAGCATATGCCAGAAAAGATATGACTCCTTCAATTCTTGCAACAGGAGAAAAAGTTTCTCCATAGTCAATACCCTCTTCTTGAGCATATCCTTTACAAAATAGTCTAGCCTTGTTTCTAGAAACTTTACCATTTTCATTCATATTATTTCTAAAAACCCACTTGGTTCCAATCACATTCTTGTCCTTTGGCCTAGGCACAAGAGTCCAAGTTTTCTTCTTCTCAATCTGCTCAATTTCTTCAATCATTGCCTTTATCCAACTTTCATCATTCAATGCATCTTTAACAGTTCTAGGTTCAAATTCACTTAGTAAGCATGTACCTTTGAGTTTGTTCCTTTTCATTACACCTTATGTTTGATCTCGAATTATCTTCTCAGGTGCATGATGCCTTTTGACATATTTTGAAAGTACTGGATCCTTCAGTCTAGATTCTGGACTTGATCCACTAGGTCTATCATTTTCAAACATTATTTCCTATTCCTCTGTTTGATGCTCGAGTTCCACTATCTGTGACTCAGTTCCCTCTGCTTGTGACTCAGTTCCCTCTATCTATGACTCGATCTCTTCTACCACCAACTCGGGTTGCACAGTTTGTGCTAGTATATTTAGTGGTTGACAGTTCTGTTGTCCAATCATTATTTCTCGAGTCATAGGTATATTATCAGGTTCATGATACACAAAGTTCCTGTAGTCTTCAGGCTCTTTACTACTCTTCTCTTCACATTTTTCTGCAAACTCATCAATCTTAACATGTACACTTTCTATGAATTTATGAGTAGTAAGATTCAAACATTTGTATGCTTTTCTTTTACATGAGTAACATAGGAATATTCCTTCATCACTTTTTGCATCTATTTTTCTATTTCTTGCTTCCTTCAAGATGTAGCATCTACTTCCAAATACTTTGAAATAATGAACATTAGGTTTATAGCCATACCATAATTCAAAAGTGTCTGGTTACTACCTTTCTTCAATTGAACTCGGTTTAAGGTGAACATTTCAGTGCTGATGGCCTCCTTCCAGTATTCGGTAGCAACATTCTTTTCAATCATTAGGGTTCTGGCACAATCCATGATGGATCTGTTTCTTCTCTCTGCTATTCCATTTTTTTGTGGTGTACTATGGGCAGATACTTATCTTTTGATTCCTCTCTCATTATAGAATTCATTGAACTCGTTAGAAATTAATTCTCCTCCTTTGTCAGATCTTAGGCATTTTAGTTTCTTTCCTATTTCCTTTTCAACTCTTGCAAGATACCACTTGAATTTTTGAAAAGATTCTGATTTCTCTTTGATAAACATGACAGTCATCATTCTGGAATGATCATCAACAAATAGAATAAAATACTTCTCTCCAGTATAGCTTGTTGTTCCAATTGGTCCACATAGGTAAGTATGTACCAATTCCAAGACTTCATCAGTATTGTAATTCTTGCTTTTTAAACTAGTCTTGCTCATCTTTCCGATTTGACATTGTTTGCATATTGCTAACTCGAGTTTCTTCAAAATAGGAATACCTATGACTCTCTTGTTCTTGCTTATGTTTACTAGATTATCAAAGTTTACATGACACAACCTTTTATGCCATAACTAACCTTCTTCCACTTGTGTAATAAAGCATGAACCTTCATTGATATCAAGATAGAATAGATTACCTTTTGTTTGTCTGCCAGTTCCAACTAGGTTCCCTTTACCATCCAGGAGCTTGGCCTTACCATTCATGAATTCTACCTTGAAGCCAATGTTGTTAAGCTATGCTACACTGATTAGATTTCTCCTCAATCCTTCAACCCAATAAGCATTATCACATTTGATTCCTTCTTCCAGAACAATGCAACCTTTTCCTCTTATAGGGAAAGGTTCATCATTCCCAAAACTAACACTCCCACCATCATAGTGTTCAATATGTTCAAACTTTTTCTTATCACCAGTCATGTGATTAGAACAACCACTATCAATTATCCATGTGTCATTTTTATTAATGTGTGAAAAAAGTGTTATATTTTCATCTTCTTCATCTGAATCATCCTTAGTAGCAATATAAACCATTTCTTCTTCATCATCATTGTCAGAATCTTTAGCAATATAACAAGAATTCTTACCTTTATCCTTGTAGCTGTTGTAGTTCTTGAAATCTTTCTTTCCTTTGAATTTGTTGAACATTTTTTCATCTTTGTCTTCTTTGTATGGATACTTTGCAGCAATGTGACCAACCTCATTGCATGAAAAACAAATCAATGGTATCTTTCCTCTATATTTTCCTTTTGCAACTCTTCTTGCAAGTAATGCTTCAATGATGTCAAGATCTTCATCATCACTGTCACTTTCAATCTTCTTCCCTTTTGAGTATCTATCCTTCTTACTAAGGTTCAATTTCACTTTGAATGCAGACTCAAGATTGCTAGAGGTAGGAGATTAATTTTCAAAGTTGTCCAGCTCAAAAGTTGTAAGCCTTCTCACTAATGTGTCCAGAGTTATATCTTTATTGCACCTCATCTTTTGAATGGCTGAAACTCTAATAACATAGATAGGAAGTAAAGTTCTTAGTACCTTGTTGACCACTATTGTATATCTTCAATTATTCCACTTGTAGCTCTAATGACACTCACAATCTTCTTGATTTTGTCACTGTAACTTGCAATGTCTTCTCCTTATTTCATTTTCATCTGATCAAATTGTCCTCTTAGACTTTTTTCTTTGGCTCTCTTTACATTTTCATCTCCTCGATGAATGTCCTGTAATTTCTTCCACATATCATAGGCTGTAGGGTAGTCCTTGACTTCATCAAATTCCAAGTAGCTGAGTGAAGAAGCTATGTCAATCATGATTATGTGATGCTTCCGTTCCATCATATGTTCCACAGTCATAGTCCCTGTTGGCTCCACATATTTTCTCTCCAAAAATTGTACGCCAACATCTCCGATAGTAGATAGATGTAGCTTCATCAGCTCCTGTCATGCTAGGAAATTGTCTTTGTTTAGCTTAGGGATCTCCCGTCTGTAAGACATCTCTGATCTTTAGCTTAGGCCTTGAAACCTTTTCTAAAAGAACTTGAAGCTCTGATACCAATTTTTTGAAATGAGATAAGTAACTGAGAGGGGAGGGGTGAATCATTTACTCCAAAACAAATCATTTTGTCCCTTAGATGTCTTAAATACTTTAACACTGTTACTCGGCTAATTAAGATATTCTTCTGTAACTCAGGTGTCAAAGAAATATTTATAATATCCAATACAATTATACTTTAGAGATTAAGTGCCGAAACATAAAGCATAAAACACATAACATATACACAGGTGACACCAAGATTTAACATGGAAACCCAGTATGGGAAAAACCACAAATGTATCTAGTTACTGTTTTCACTCTTCTAAAGTGAGCCCTGTTAGGAGCCAACCTTGTTAAAGGTTACAATAACACACTGTTAGGTGTGACCTTGTTAAAGGATTTAATTACCCTACGAGGAGTGGCCTTATTAGAGGTCTTCAACACTTTAACATAGAAATACTACCTTGTGAGAGGATTTACAAAAAGAATGTTAAGTTTACTCTGTTAAGAGATTTTAGATCACTGCTACAATTGTTAGAAAGTAACAATGAATTGACATGTATGTGTAAGAAACTATCTTTGTTGATTCATATCTGTGTTCTTATTATAACTGGATCCTTGTTGATTAGATGTTCTATTGCAGCTCCGAGTGATCTTTACTCAATCAGAATCCTATCTGATTTTTCCTTCACTCTTCATATCACAAAATTCCACACTTCTGCTTTCTCACCTTGTAACTCACTTGCTCTTCCCACTTATTCAATCCAAACTTGACCTTTCATTTATATGGTAAGCCCTATCAAGTCGGCTTGAATATACTTCTAAATAATAAATCATAATTCAGTCAGCCTCATATAACCAATTATTTATAGAATATAAATCATTGGTAGTCGACTGTCACTGAATGCCCAACCAAGAATGAAATGCCCGAGTGACTCGGTCAACACTGAACTTTCTTCAATGCCTGATTGAACTCAGTCAACACTAAATAACTCATTCTATTCACCAACTGTGCTCAGTCTGAATGTAGACATTTGTGTAACATCACTACATAAGTGTAAATACATGTGTAACATCAATGGAAATACACAATTGAATAATTGTCTTCAACATCCTTTCTTTTTACTTATCCATATGACAAGTCTGTCACACATGAAGAATTCTCCTCCAGTTGTGCTATTTTTGTCATCTAAGTTTCTAGCCCAATCAACATCTGTATAGACTTGAAGCTCAAATTTGCCTTCTCTTTTTTACTATAAGCCATATTCCTCAGTATTCTTTAGATATCTCAGAATTCTCTTGATAATAGTCATGTGTGATTCCTTGGGATTAGCAAAGAATCTTGCAACTATTCTAACTGCATGTGCTATATCTGGTCTAGTATGAACAACATACATGAGTTTTGCAATCATTTATCTATATAGGGTATGATTTAACTCATTTTACTTATCTTCCTTTGTCAGCTTGCATCCGATTTTGATAGGTGTTCCAACTTGTTTGGAATCTTCCATATTGAATATCTTCAACACTTCCTTGATGTATTTGGATTGTGTGATATATATGCCTGCATCTTGTTGAAGAATCTATAGACCAAGAAAGAATTTGATCTCCCCAAACATTGACATTTCAAACTCTTTTCTCATTTCATTAGCAAATGATTTGCATAACATATCATTACCACCAAATAAGATATCATCAACAAATATTTTAGCAATCAAAATGTTATCATCAGTATCTTCTTTTAAATACAGATTGATGTTTTCACTTGTTCTTACAAATCCGATACTTATGAGATAGGAGTGAAGTCTTTAATACCAGGCTCTCGATACTTGTTTCAATCCATACAAGGCTTTGTGTAGTCTAAAAACCATGTTTCTCTTGTTAGGATAAAAAACCCTTCTGGTTGTTCAATGTATACCTCTTCTTCTGGTATTCCATTTAGGAATCCAGATTTGATATCCATTTGGTATACCTTGAATCCTTTGAATACAACATAAGCAAGTAAAATTATTACTTCTTCTAGTCTAGCAATGGGTGAAAAGGTTTCTCCATAGTCAATACCTTCTTCTTGTACATACCCCTTGCATAATAACCTTGCTTTGTTTCTTGTGACTTCTCCATTCTCATTTAGCGTGTTTTTGAATATCCATTTGGTACCAATGACATTCTTGTCATTTGGTCTAGGTACTAATGTCCATGTTATGTTCTTCTCAATCTTTTATATTTCTTCATTCATAGCACCGACCCATTCTTCATTTTCAAGTGCACTATTAACATATTTAGGCTCAAAATCACAAATTAAACATCTAGTGTTTAGTGACTTACTTGTTCTCATTCCAGCCTTCTTGTCTCTTATGATATGATTCTGTGGATGGTGTCTTCTGAAATACTTGGAAAGTATCGGTTCAGTTCTTTGTTCATCATTATGATCATCATCTTGACCTTCATTCTGATCTCCATCACTCAAAAGATCATTTTGAGCAATTCCATGATTTTCAGTGTTTGCATCCTGATGCTCAAGTGCAATGTTCTATTTCTCGGGAGTGATACACTGTTGCTTGGGCAAAGTTTCAAGTTCTTCATTGTAAACAATCATGTCATAGTCTTTTGGCTCATTTCTTCTTTCCTCATCATTTTTCTTTGCATATTAATCTATTCTAACATTTGCAGTTTCAATGATTTTGTTAGAGGACTTGTTAAGACATTTATAAGCCTTACTTTTGGTGGACTACCCTAGAATGATTCCTTCTTCACTTTTGGAGTCAAGATTTCCATTTATATCATCTTTTAAAATATAACATTGACTTCCAAAGATTATAAAGTAACTTACATTGGGTGTGTATCCATACCATAGCTCATAAGGTGTCTTTTTGGTGTCTTTCTTTAATTGAACTGTGTTCAATGTGTAGATAGTAGTACTGAAAACTTCCCTCTAGAATGTTTGAGTGATGCTTTTCTCAATCATCAGTGTTCTTGCACAATCAACAATGGATTTTTTCCTTCTTTTAGCAATCCCATTTTGTTGTGGTGTTCTTGGTGCAGAAACTTGTCTTTAAATTCCATGCTCATTGCAAAAGTTAGTGAATTCATCATAAATAAATTCTCCTCCTCTATCTGATCTTAATAATTTTAGTTCCTTTCCACTTTATTTTTCTACAATAGCTTGGTACCATTTAAACATCTTGAATGCTTCTGATTTTTCTTTTAATAACATAACTATCATCATTCTAGAATAATAATCTGCAAAAAGAATGAAGTATCTATCACCATAGTAACTCTTTGTTCTCATGGGTCGACATAGATCAGTATGGAATAATTCTATAATAGCATTAGATGTATGGGTTTTTCTCTTGAAACTATACTTTTTCATCTTACATTTTTGACAATTCTTACACATGATATGGTCGAGTTTTGACATGCTCGATAAGCCTCTTACTTTCCTTATATTTCTTATCTTAATCATGTTTTCAAAATTTACATGACATAGTCTCTTATGCCACAACCATATGTCTTCACTTCTAGCCATTAAACAAGTGGTGTTAATATCATCAAGATAGAATAGGTTTCCTTTTTTCTTTTCACCAGTTCCAATCAACCTTCCTGATTCATTAAATATCTTTTCCTTTTTATTCTCAAATGCAACTCAGTGACCTATTTTATTCAGCTGTGAAACACTCAATATATTATAGTTAAGGCCTTTTACCCAGTATGCATTTTCACATATGATCAGAAAATTTAACATTATGGCTCCTTTACCTTCAACCAGATAAGGTGAGTCATTACCCATTCTCACTGATCCACCATTATAGTACTCAAAGGTTTCAAACTTTTCTTTATCACCGGTCATGTGGTGAGTGCAAATAGTATCTATAATCCAGATATCATTCTTACTAACCTTAGATATGAGTGCAGTCTCTACATAGCTTTCCTCTTCATCTGAATCATCCTTCATGGCCACAAATACCATCTCAATATCTTCATCAGATTTGGTGTCAGTATCTCCAGCTTTTTTCTCAGCTAGGTAACAAGCTTTCTTCCCTTTGTCCTTGTAGTCTCGGGTATCTCTTATGTCAGATTATCGATTTCTTTGGTAATCTCTGTTATCACTTCTATCAAACTTATTTTCATATGATCTGTCACTGCTTCTGTCTTCTTTTCTTTTGTTAGGACATCTTGCAGCAAAGTGTCCAATCTCTTTACAACTAAAATAAACCAATGGTAATTTACCTTTGTATCTACCTTTGCCTCTTTGCAATCTTATAGCTATTAGTGCTTCAATCTCATCAAGTTCTTGGTCATCACTATCACTTCTCATAGAGTGTTTATGAATTGAGTTACTAATTTTCAAAGAAGATTTGAATGCAGACTCAATAGATGGTAAGACACTGTTATCAAAGTTATTCATCTCAAATGAAATAAGTTTACCAACCAAACTATCTAGAGTGACATTGTTATTTTCTACTGCTCTCATTTCTTGTATAATAGATACTCTAATAGCATAAACAGGCAATAAGGTTTTTAGGATTTTACTTACCACTGTTTCTTCTTCAAGTACACCTCCAACTCCTCGGATAGAATTGACTACCTCTTTGATTTTGCATGTGTATTGAGTGATATTTTCTCCTTCTTTCATTCTTAGGTCATCAAATTTACCTCTTAGGCTTTATTCCTTAGCTCTTAGTACATAAGCATCTCCTCCATGTACTAGCTTCAATTTGTCCCACATTTTCTTTGAAGAGGTGCAAGTTTTGACATCTTCAAATTCAGCATCAGAGAGTGAGGAAGCAAGTTGTATCATCATATAATTGTGCTCATGCTTTTCTCTCAATTGATCAAGTGTGTGAGGTCATGTAGGAAACACATATTCAATATCCAAGTATTGAGTAACATAATTTCCAATACCTGATAGGTGGAGTCTTATCCTGATTTTCCATGATGCAAAGTTGTCCTTGTTCAACTTGGGCACATCTCATTTTCTCATCTTGTGATAATTTTCTTAGGTCTTGAAATCTTTCTTTCTAAGCACACAAGCACTGATACCAATTGTTAGAATAACTGAGAGGGGGGGTGAATCAGTGGCCTCAAAAATATTCCAATAAATTAATTCAAAAACTTAGTACCACAATTATAAGCCTCTAGTTATCTTCAGTCCTACAAGATGCATGCCTTGAAATAATCTTATCAAATAACTACTGCTCAGAGTTCACTGTTAAACTTTATTCTTTAATCTTTATCGAATACCAGTCTAGCATTTACTGAAATACAGTAAATAACTGAGTGTTTACCAATCAATCCTATTTTAGTAATGTGTAAAGAAAAACATCAAAGCAATGAATCATAAACACCTTTGACACATGGATTTTTAATGTGGAAACCCTGTTAAGGGAAAACCCACTTGGGACCGGTAACCCAAAATTTTCACTCTTCTGAAGTGAGCTTGGTAAAGAGCCAACCCTATTAAAGGTTACAAACACACTGTTAAGTGTGACCTTATTAGAGGATTTATCACTAATAGTTAATCACTGGATATCTGAAATTTCACTATGTTATCTTCATGAATTAACCTTTTGATACGCCTTGGGATGTATCTCAATATATAAAGGATTGTTAAGTCCTGCTTGGTTAAGAGACTTTCAGATCCAATGGTTAAACTAAAATAGTATATGATCTGTTCAAATAAACAAGTTAATCTTGCAGATGTTCAGATCTATTATAAGCTCATAATACCTTTTTGATCAATGTTTCCTTTCAATAACTTTTCTCCACTTCTTTCTGCTTGGTGATGTGCTTCTTTGTTTCTCGGTGTCCGCATAAATCTTTAGTTCTGTTCTTTAGCTTGTTTGATCAAGACTATATGAAGTCTTCCTTCACCAGTATTCTCTTCAACCACCTCTTCTCTATTCACTCACCTAATTCATAATAAATTAACTTTTCTCTTTATAGACACAATTTCACCATTTCTAAGTCCTTGAATTTCTTGTTCTTGGCGTGATCCACAATTCTTTCCTTTCTTGTTTTAAAGCTTTACTTCAGTTTTATCCCGTAGATTTCTCCTTGACAACTGGAATAAAATAACTTTAAAACTCTATCTTATCTCTGGCTTTTAAATTTATGATGAAAACAATGTTAGTAACTAGTTAACTCCATATTTATCTCTTGCCAGCTAAGTCTTTTGTCATTTCTAAACTTTAGTTATTTTTGGTGTTTAACTCCTTGTTAGATTCGGTCTTGACTTCAGTTGTCCTTGGGCATCTCTCTCCTTCGGGGTTGTTTGTCCGTCAGGTAACATTGTGGTTCTGCTCATTGGTAATGCTTACTCAGGTTTCTTGCTTGGGTATAATTTTAACTCTTCTCTTAGGGTTCTCTATCCGTCGAGGTGCACTGTCTGTCAATATTGGTTGTCACTTAGAGCATACTAAAATTTTATGCATTACTGATAGCATAACCTTTATCTCTCTGGTTCTTTGAAGTCTTGACACTATGTATATAACCAATCAGATTATATCAATTTGACATCAATGAAAATACAATACATTAACTGATTTATTGTCTTTCATTAACTTTCTGTAGCTTAGTGATCATCAACTTAACATCTTCAAACATTCAATTAGTTATAGTTCATCAAATTTATCCCTCCTCAATCAACTTGAAAATTTGACTTATATCTCTTAACTACATGGGAGTCAAAATGTGACATGCAAATGCATGTGACTTGTGCAAGCATCTAGTTGCCTTGAGAAACTTTCTAAAATATATGTCCATGCCACTAATATTCAAAAAAATTATCCAAAACTAGCCTAATTTACTTGGGATCTAGATGAATTAAATAAATGTTAGTCTCCATGAAAACATCTAATGATCTTTTGGGCACATGTTTTTACAATAGAAGCATTAATCGTTTGGGGAATAAATTGGCAAATCAGAGCAATAAGATTTTTTTGAAAAACTGCAAAAAATGAGAAAAATCAGATTTACAAAAATATGTGAAAATTTGAAGAAAAATAATCAATAACTATATTTTAAAAATTAAAGGATATTTCCATAGCATAGATGATAAAGGACTTATATATAAATGATTCAAAGCACTTGCACAACCTCCTCCTATTATATTTTTAACTTAGAGGACTCAAAGTTTTAACATTGTTTTTTTTGGTATAAATTTTAATCAAGCTATGATTTGAAGTACACCAAACTATAATGTGGCCTTTCTTAATTTTTAAAATCAGAATGAAGCTTTCTTCAAAAAATATTTTCAATAAACAATTATATACAAATTTGGAATGATATACATATTTGTGAAGTGATATATATACATGTATATGTTGGAGATTTGATTCTGAATAGTTGATTGATTGTATGTTTGTCATTGATGACAACATATAATACACAACAGTACTTCTGTATGTACTTATCCATATGATGACATGAAGACTTGCATGGATAGAT